>VXAD01008722.1:521567-549998 GCA_013399195.1 Dicrurus megarhynchus
GTTAATGAAAAAAAAGAGGGATTAAAATAAAAAAAAAAAAAAAAAAAAAAAAAAAAAAAAAAGAAAGAAAAAAAAGGGAAAAAAAGAAAAAAAATCAAACAACTGTCAGTTTGGACATAGCCATGAGCCTCAAGTGCTTCTTACTGTTCGTTGAGACTACTTGACTTAAGCCAGTCCCTCGCGACACCTTTTCTATCCCCCTCTCTTGTCCCCACATCTCCTGCTACCGAAGCCTTGGGCAGCAGAGCGGGGGTGCCCCGCGGAGGGGCGCGGTGGCGGCCGCTGGGGGATGCGCTGTGCGCTTGGGAGGGCGGGGAGGAGGGAGGGGGCCGGGGGAGCCTGCCGGGAACAGCAGGGAGAGAGGAGGGGAGGGGGCCGGGGTCTGCTGTGGAGCCGTAGGTCTGTACTGCAAAGCAATGCATCACTGTGCCAAAAGAAACCTTTTCTCCTGTCCGGCAACTAGCATTTCGTGGGAAGAGAGGATATTAAATTATTTATAAAAGTTGTGTTTTTAACACAAAGAGAGTGCAGCTTTTTTAATTAATTATTGGAGGGGGCGGGAGAGGGGAAAAGGCTCAAGGAAATGTCAGGCGTTGTCTCCTGTACTGGCTGGCGTTCTACATTTATGGCCAAGACCACTGCTACTGGAAAGAGAAGAGTAATTTTTTTCGTATTTTATTTTTGTGTTTGTATGTAATATATGTGCGTGTGCATTTTATTGACGCTCGGCCACCATGTTTTTCCATTTTTTTTCCTTTCTCCTTTCCCCCGAATAAAAGCTGCCCCCTAAATAAAGGCGGTAATAAGGAGAAGAGCGTGATGTCTGTGCTGGCGTGAGGGAGGGAAGCCTGTCGTGGGACAACCTTGGCCGAGAAGCTTGGCTAGGGCCGCAGGGGCAGCAGGGCTGCCCGCCCTTTCATCCGCATCCCTGCCGGCGGGTTAGAGGTGCCACCTATGGACCCGCCTTATTTTAGTCACGGGAGATGAGAGGTTCTCCTCTTGGGCTGCAGCCAGGTATGAAAGTCCTCTGCAATTCCTCGAATCAAATCAGATTTTTCCGCCAGGACTCAGCCCTGCAGAAAGGCTGGACATTTGCAGGCGGAGAGATTTGCAGGCAAGCTGCCTGATGTAGGGGCAGCCTGTGAAAATCCTGTGTACATCTGCCTGCCTTTCTTTTTTTTTTTTTCTCTCTTTATTTATTTATTTATTTGTCCCACGAAGGACAGCAGACGACATGTAATCCTGTTGTCAACTCTCGGTCCAAGGAAAAGTCCCTTCAGGAAGGTCGTTGGCACTACCAGGCTCCGGCTGCTTCTGGTGGAGGCATTCCCACTGACACTTACAGCGGGCGAATGCTCAGCGGGGTGAAGGCTGGGGAGTATCTGCTGGTAATAAAAAGTTTGCACGCGTTGCCTTCTCCCGACGGGCGTTATGTTAAGGCTGATTTGTATTGTCAAAAGTGATCAGCAAAGCCTCAAAAAGGCTAAGTCGGAAAAAGGAAAGGTTGGGGGGTTAACAGCTCGTGCTACTGAATTACAAATCAGTGTCGTGCCCGAACTCGAAGAGTTTATACAAATGCTGAAAGGATCATTCGGGTTTCGTTTGTTCGGTTGTTTGTTTTAATTAATACTTTTAAAAGTATGAAAATCGGCGGGCTCTTTCCCCCTTCAAGTATTCTGTAAGCACAGGTTACCTAAACAAACGATGACAAGGAGAATTTTGAGCACTGGATGTTCTTCTTTCTAATTATACGTATTTCGGACCTTGGAGTTTCTCTCCCACCTCTTTCTCCCTCAGCGCCAAGATTCAGCCGCTGACTAGCTCCTACCCTACTCGCAAAAATTATTCCGAATAGCAAAGGTGAAAGGAAAGCTTCAAACAGAACAATCTGCGGCCGAAAACACCGACTTGTTTCAATACAGCTCAGGCAGATTTCACGGTGTGTTTAGCTCAGACCATAACATCCATCAGAACATTGCGAGAGATTAGTGACTAATGTATGAAGTAATCCAACCCTTGAAGGAATTGGTTTTTATGTACACACGCGCATGCACACATACACACACACACTGTTTCGACATCGTTCTGCCTTCAAGGCTCTGTGCAAATATTAACCTACCCTTCCATAATCTGCTCCTTCCTCTGGCTTGTATTTTACCCTTTCTTTTTTATAGGGGTCCACATGACCTGTCGGCATGCAACTCCTAGTATCTTTTGCTTTTGTCAATCTGTAAAGGTCGTATTTCAGGGTATGTTAAAGGCATCTTGATGGAAAGTGGAATTTGTTATTATAGCCACAAATGTGTATTTTAATCGGATGTATTTAAGTGTGAGTAGGGATGATTAGTGTGTAAACTTATGCTTAATAGGATGACATTGAGCTTTTTACTTTTAGAAAATAAGTACATTAAAAAAAAAAAAAAGAAAAAGAAAGCCGGTAGAGTTCGAGATATCCCTTGTTAATAAGTATTCTATTCCATATTTATCTTCTATGAAACTCGATTTTTGGATACGTCGAGAAAAGTGTGTCAACACTACAGTAGAAGGGATATCTGTGTCCTCGCGGTCCTTTCCTAGCCCTTGTTTGGATTTCCTCAGACGGTCGGGATGAGGATTTAAGTGGTCCCCGGTGCGGGGCGGTGGGAGTGAGGGGCAAGTATCACCTGCTGTCCGGAGCCCGCTCGGCGGCGGGGCTGTGGGGCTTTCTCTCGCTGAAACGTACGGTCTTCTCTGCCTTCTTGGGCTTAAGCATCATCCTCCTAAGATGAGGCAAGGGACGAACGAATCCCTGTTGACCTTTGGGTGGAAATTGCCCCATTCGCGCTACTTTTCAGACCACGCCGGCGCTTCCGAGCAAATGAACGCGTGGGAGGGAAAAAGCCGGCAGTGTCGGTGCCGTCACCTCGCCCCGCGCACACGGCAGAGGCACCACACGCGGGCAGAGCGGCGGGAGGGACCGGCCCGCGGCCTCCGCCCGGCACTCGGAGCGGACTCGGCCAAGGGGGACGGCCGGCCCTGGTGCACAGCCATAAATCCGAGCTGTCAGCTGTGACAGACGGCTGCTGAAACACAGCACCTGTCCAAACACTTTCCAGCAGCAGGTAATCAGAGAACCGACACTTTACATTTTTGTGTGGAACAAGCGCATTAACCATTTCACAGACCTTCCCAAAAAAAGCGATGTTTGTATGTCTGGGTACTTTGTCTTTTTTAACGTCTAATAAATCAGGATGACAGAAGAGAGACAAAGCCTTTTGACTTGTGATATTTGACACATCAGCAGCAAGCCAACACTTCGGCGCCTTGGCCTTTCAGCCCTACCGGTGTCTGCATCACCCACAGCATGTTTGTTGAATGGGTGTAGTTTGTGATACTTGAGGGATTTTTACACACTGCACAGGCAAAAATTAGGTCAATAGCACAGAAAGCCTGGCAGGAGCAGGGAGCAAAACAAGTCTCTATCAGCATGTGAGAGGACCTGAAAACATCCCATGCTGGCTGCTCCAACCCTGCTGCAGTTACTTCATATGCCTGCTGGAAACACCAGCCTATGCAGAATTGCAAATGAATTCAAATTCAGACTGGGCTCTGGTTTTAAGTGCTTTTCTGAGGAGAGATTTCGCTGTCCAAATGTATATATTTTTTGTTCGTGAGACTTCCTCTCCCCCACCATAACTGTTTTGTCTCTTTTAGGCTCTGAATGTTTTAACTTGCTTTAAAGTGAAAAAAAAATCATAGCTGACAATGAAAATATTTTCATCAAATATTTTGGGCAGCTTTTCCATATCCTGCCCCAGCTGTGGCAGATAGTGATTAAAATGGTTACCTGAATAATGTTAGTCCTAACCACTTTCCTAAATCTCTTCAAATTTTAACCTGCTGAGCAGCAGAACTGCATAAACTTCACCTTAGTGGAGTAAGACCAAATTAATACAAAGGAGATGTTTAAGCAGAAGTTTGTGCACTTCAGGAATTAATGGCTGCCAAATATGAACTCACAGAGAAATAAGCTTGCAAAAGTGCTCTGTAGATAACAGCTTGCATATAGTACATAGAGTCCATGCAGCAGGACAGTACAATAATACTGTGCCTATTCTTCTTTGTAGTGGAGGCAAAACTCTTGTATCTCAGTGGAGGCATGCCAGCAGGAGACCACTTTGATTGTTATTTTCCCATCTGATGAATTAACCCAAACTTTCACCAACCAGATCTGATGAAGCCTGAAATTTGCTTTCAGCTTGCCTTCCAAATGACTCATAAGGTGGCATAAGCAGCCCATCAGTATCCATAATGCTACTCAGGAAGGAATCCACTGAAATCAGTGATTTTATTCAACAGCTATCTCAGCACAGCAGTGCTAGCTACAAAACTCAGTTCAACACAGATCTTTAGTGAAAGCTGCTAAGCAAAAAATCACAGCCCTTGGTATCACACTAGATGCTGAGAAGACCGAAAGAAGTTGGATGGAATTTTGCCTTGGGAATTTGCAGGTTTTTTCTACCCCAAATCCTTTTTCAAGAAGGTGATTCTTAAGGGCTGGATGTTTCAGGCACAGAAGACCCTTAGCAAAAAGAAATTTCACCCCAGAAATGGCACATACGAAGGACTCAGATTCATAGGCCCTTCATTTTTCACACTATGCCTTAAGAAGCTCAAGGTGAAACTTCATACACAAGAGCAAGGAGAACAACCACAGCCCTACATAGGAGGGTAGTGCTTCTCACCGAAGTCCGGATTTTGCACAACTCTTCGCTGGGCTGGGGGAGGTGTTTAATTTAATAACAAGCAAGAGATTCAGTCCCTTTGTTGTGCCAGACTTTTTGCCTTTTAAGTCTGAAGCAGACAAAAACAAAGTTGAAATCCACCTCCAGCCAAATTCAGGGCACTAAGTTGTGATTTTGGCAAGAGTGCTTGTTGCAACTTTGCTGAGCACCACAGTAGCTCTTTAATGATGGGGTGAATATGGTTCCTTCTTTCATTTACATCCTGAAGAGGAAACATTTTCCACTTGACTGAATTCTTCTGTCCTCATTGACTCTCAGAAGTCTCAAAACCAGCTTCAGAGAAGACATCTACAGAATGCAAATACCCCATCATAAAATCAGACAAATGGCTACAGAGCACCTAGTCCTTTCTAAACATCCAAACATATTAATGCATCATTGTTCAGGTTATCTATTGACAGCTTCAGAAAGCTACTAATTCACATAGTCTCCAGCCCTGCATAGGAGCTAAACATTGCTGTTGCCTTCAGGAATTTATACCTCCACACACCTGGAGGGACTAGGCCTTTGTCCTCTTTTCCAGAGCCAGAGGAAGAGAGTATGAGGAAGGATTGGGAGAACACACTGTCATTGCACATTTGTGCTCTTGCACCATGCTATTGTTTTCCTTGTTATGACCTGTTTCAAAATTTCAGAGCTCTTTCAAGCAGCATGGCACACTAATAGCCTCCTTTGCAATGGGGAAAAGCAATGTTTTTGTGGGTTCTTTCCCCTCCTTAATAGTAGAGAACATTCAAGATGGAGCAATACAATTCTGCTCTTCAGTACAAAGTCTTGAGCAGAGTATGTGGGACCCAGGACCACAAGGTAGAAAAACACGTGAGAGGGGAAAAATAAGCAAAATAGGTGACTCCTAGTTTTCCAAATTGCGCTGTAGTTGCTTTCTGATCATAACTACTCATGGAGCACATGTTTATAAGCAGTATGTGTTCATAAATGTTTTAATAAGTATATTTAGCTGGTTTAGGGTGCAATGGATTTATTTTAGCTGTTTGAATTGCTGTTGTTATTTTAAGTAATTATTTGGTACTGGAGTATAATTCCAATAACATCTGACAGTCAGCTAGTAACCCTTCAGATGAATAGTATACTTCGTATTTATCCTTAATGTGCCTATTCAGTGTTTTTAGTCCACTGTAGAGAAATAGTGTTAATGAGTAACATACCTGAGCCAAACTGGGCTTAACTACAGTCACTCTGTGACTCCATGAGGTATCCCAGGATACCTCACTGGGAGGACTCTTCAACAATACTGCTTCTGTGAAACTTATTTTTTATTTGGTAGCTTTTTCAGTTACCTGCCTTAAAGATCTTAATGTTTCAGTAGAAACCTGGGACTCCAATTTCCTGGCCAATACTTTATTCAGTAGCTGTTACAAAAAGGCAGATGAACTTCAACGTTCCAAGTAGAAGTTGTCGATCTTACTTTAATCTTTGAAAAGACAATTTTCTGTAAAACCTCAGACATTACCTATGGCCTTTCAAACCAGATCTATGACACCAAACTGTCTATTTCAGTTCCTTCCACAGCATTTACTGTTGAAAATCACAGCGTCTTTCTACAGAAATATCTTCACGAGGTTTCTAATAAGAATGTATAAAAATGTGAACATGAAAGTCTTCTGGAATTGCCCAGTTCACTTTCTCTCCAGTGCAGTTTATTTGTTTATATTTAATAACTTATGAAGCAAGGCAGTCTTTAGTAGCTATGTTTAAAGCATCTTAAGCAATGAAGAAGAAACCCTACAAAGAGATGGTTTCCTTTGTGAGGGAAGTTAAGTTGCATAACCAGGTGATAGCTGATTTTTATTATTATTCCTAAAACAAGAGTCTAATGCAATTCTCTTTTACTGTCAAACAACTGCTGGGTACTTCACACAGCCTTCTTCAATAAAGTGTCACATGCTCAGTACTCATCCTCGTACAACACCAAAGTAATTCCCCTCTCTTTGGCATACACAAGCCTCAATCAGTTGCATGTTATCATCATATTCCCCATTAATCATTTAGCAGAACTCTACAGATGTACAGCAGTAACTTTCCCAATTTTTTCCTCGTAAGTCAGTCCAGGAAGCCCCCAAGTAATTTCTGTGTTTCTCTGAACTTGTCTGGATCATCTCTTTCTGACTAATCGTAAGAACATGGCTAAGGCATAGCTTTCTGTGTCACAATACCTGGAGTCATGTCAGGTTCTTCCCACGCCCCCCAGCTCCAGAAGAAGCAGGTTAAAAAAGGACAAAGAAGTTATAAATTATATTCAAAGCAGCCAGGCTAACACATGACAACAGAGTACAGACTGCAGTTACTCAACCTTCTCAGCAATAAGCACAAAAAAAAAACCCTTCAGTGTCACATCTCAACAACCATGTTCAGTCAGAGAAAAGCCTTCCCCTTTCACTTCCCTCTGCTCCCTTATCTTCCTTGCCCTTATCCAAAGCTATCCACAAGGAAACAGAAACAATTTTGCCCTCAAATCTAGTCTACAAAACACTGAGCACAAAAAGACAGAACTTGCCATAGACTTTTCTGATGCCTTAGCATCCTCTGCTAAGAGGACTTGCCGCAAGTCTATTATAGACAGCATCTCTTCTTCCAGATCCTAAATTGGGAAGATAAAGCATATAAACTGTATTTTGCCTGGTCAGAACTCCTAAACCAAAGCCCACTCATCCTGTAGCAAAGTCACTGCTGAGACCTTGGCCAAAACAAAATTTAAGTATAGCATGGTTGTGCCATTTCCTAAGGAAATTGTGCAATTCTTGGGTCTTCCACAGCTGGCAAAATAAAACACTTGTCACAGCTCCCAGGGAAAATTCAGGTTAGAATTTTCCTGTTCCACAGGAACTAGGGACTGCTCCCAATTTCTTTATTCCATACAAAGGAGATTGTCTTTATCCTTTGCTGGGAATAAGTTTCCCCTATCCCATATTGTTACCAGTGGCTGCAAGGGAGAATTTTCTCTTTGCATTATTATTTCTAGCACCACAGGTGAGAGGTTCAAATCTGAGCAGGGGACTTGACACGCTCAGCATATACTATCATCTTGTTATTATAATATCTTCCTCTCCACTGCAAACAACCAGAGCAAGGACTGTAAGATTACCCAAACTTTAATTAATGTTTGTGTCAGGAAGATTTATGTTAGACACCTCTTTGTTCCTTGTACAACTGAAATCTCAAGACCAAGAGATCCTCTGTGTGAAAAGAAAGTGAAAGGTATACATTTTCATAGCTTGATTTAAATGTTGGGGAATTGTGCTGGGGTTTCCTACAGGGCGGAGATGACTCCTTAAACTGGGAAACAGCTGAAGCAGCTAGAAGTCACCCACCGGTTTGGGAACACTGCAGAGGTGCCAAAGGCCTGTTAGTTGGAGGAGTAAATCTGTATAACAGAGAAGAGCATGGGATATAGTTCTAGGGCTAGTGCTTGTGCTAATTAACCAAAACTGTAGTTTACTGTCACTCTGTAAGATACCATAAAAGCCTTTTTATTCAGGTCACAGTGTGGCATCAGCAATTAGTAATTATTTTCACATATATGTGTATTACGTTAAAAAAAAAAGCCCCTACAGTAAAACATCTTAAAGCAAATACATTAAAAACTAGACCATTTTACACCATTATTTTAGCACCCTTTAATTCCATGCACATATCACTGTAGTGAACTATTTAATTAAAGGACCACAATCTTTTTCTTCCTATAGGATTCCTGCATCATCCAATATAACTAGTTGTTTTGGAAAGGCAGCTGTCTTGTGCAAATAAAAGGAAAATTGTTCTCAGGGCCCTGACTCAGTGGAAGTCAGGCGGTTTATTCCAAGTGAGAAGAAGAATCTCTGGAAAAGAATGAATGTTTTAAATATTTAAGTCATAGTATTATAGATGTGGATGTACATAGGAGAACTAAAGTATTTAATTCTTTTCAGCCAGCTTGCTGTCAGGATATATATAAACCTGTTGTAAACTAAGACTTTTTTTTTTTACATTTGGAGTACTTCTGGTTGTTAGCTTTATTAGGCAGTTGCTACTTTACCAGAATCTTTTCTAATATAGGGGACACTGCAATTGAAAAGCAGGACTCCTTGTGGACTTGCACACCCTGTCATAGTATCCTTTAAGAAATGAGGTTTTGCAATTTCTGAGGAGTCACATGCACCCAGTCTTGAATCTAACTCAGATAATAATCTAAGCCGTGGGACCCTTCCCTTTGGCACAGTTCTGCTCTTCCTTACCAGCACGAGAAGTCTGGCTTAACAGGCTGGTGCCTACAGGTCTCCCAGATGTGATGAGGTCTGACAAAACCATATCATCATATTCATTCTTATTTAATTGCTTGCAAAACAGGATTGAACACTGCTCGAGTTCAATTTCTTTTGGTTGGTTGCTTTTGTAAGCACCATCCATCCACATCCTCTGACACAAGGCCAGCGAGTAACATCCTACGATCAGGGATTGTGCCAATAGCCTGGATCTATCAGCCATCACTACACAAAGTGCAGCACAGGAGTATCACAGGGATCTCCATCAGGAAAGGAAGGTTGGTGTTGTACACTTATTACTAGAGTACGTTCCTCGAAGTGGCACGTGCAGCCCTCAGACCATGCCTACAAGTATTCTACTGATACCAGTCACATCCGAGCTTGTGTACACAAGCCAAAAAAGCTTGCAGACAATAAAGGAAAGCTCACAAACCAATCATTGTATTCATCGCTTCCTAACAACTGTGAAATGCTTGAACTGTATGGATATTTCCCCTCAAAAGGGCTGGGTTAGGAATGGATGCACATAATGAGCTCACTTCTATTTATTTGATAAATTTCCCGTTCAATGGCAAGAACAGAGTGAGAAAAAATGAAAACGTATTTCCACATATTGACTGAGAAGGATATTCTGTTTGACTTCAGCCTCAAAATTTCATTTCACAATGGGGAAAAAAAATAAAAAGGGTCCATTTGTTTTCAAGATATGCACATATCTATCTACATGACAGATGGCTCCAGCTGATTTCAGCAGGAGTTCTCATGGACATTAAATATCTCAGTCATTCAGCTCTTGTTGGGAGTGGCTCAAAACCCAGCTGAGCCAGGAACTAAATGTGAGCAGCTATACATTAATCTTAATTGCTATTCTATAAATAGTCTGGGAGAGAAGGTAATGGGAAACCCCAGCCAAATTGAGCAACCAGAGGCATGAAAGGGTATTTTTGTGTCCCCTGCGTTATTGAAAGGCCAAATAGGTGTTCAAATTAGAAGGCTCAAACACTGAGAGCAAACTCTTTTTTGAGCAAGAGCCTTATTTTGGCATAAAGCCAAAAAATCATAAAATTCATTTTCATCTGATAATCTGTTATGTATTTTCATATTTTTCTGTTGCATTTCTTTAAGTTTGCCTTATAAGAGCCAAATTTGAGATCTTAAGACACTGAACAGGCTGATTACTTGCATAATAACTGTTTTCCTGGATCTTCAACTTATTTCAAAGAACCTTAAGGCCACAGCTGCTTTAAGTTTTGAGGACCCAATGGGATTTCAGGGTGCTGAGCTTACTATGGACCAGGTTGCATCCGATTCTTCTGAGGTTCTCAGCATGCAACAGAGAATTCCATCTCATACAATGCCACCCAGAACTATATGCAATGCCATCCTTACCTTAGATGGAAGAAGCATTTTCACTCCAGTGGGAGGTGAAATTGATGAGCAACACCTGGAATGTCTGACAGACCAGGTCTTGCAAGGGCATGTCCCCTTAATAGGCAGAACAAAACCCCTTAAGCCTTCAAAATACACACTAATTCTTCAGGGAGGATCATGATAGGCAGGAGTTAGTCGTGGACAAGGACACATTATTCTTTAGTAAAGTAGGGTAAAATTGCTCCCACGTCTATGAGAACTGGGACCTTGGAGACAATCCTGAGGTCCAGAGAGTCATAGATTCATGTTCTTCCAGCCAAAACTACTCCACAGGATGTCTGCAGAGATAGAAGTTTTGTCCAAGCCCTGCCAGTCCCTGCTGCCTCTCAGGACGATCAACTGCCAAACACAGCAGCAACTGGAAGGAGCCTGGGAAAGGAGGAGGAAACAACTTCGTCTCCTGAAGGCCTTGCTGCAGCTCTGCCTGACACCATATCAGTCAGAAGTCTAGAGGTTTATAAACTTCCAACCTAAACACTCTTATCGCCATGTATGGCTCTGAGCCCTGGGGTTCCCTTCTGCCCATCAATGCATAGATATGTTATCATCATTTGCTATCATGTAAACTCAACTACTGTTCAAGTTGCACTGATGCATGATAACCATACAGTGTTGATCATCCATATCAGGCTGAAAATATACCTGAACTCCGAGATGTTTATGTGTACAGACTGGTAGAGAAGCTTGACTGGTGGCCCTGCTTGCATAAGGCTCTCTCCTTACTCTATTGCTTCTATAGACTGAACATACAGAAAACCTCAATATTGAACTAGGATTCATATTTTTTTCATTAAAATAAAGTTGTAGTGAGAACAAAATCAGATTCTGATTTTCAATCAGGAAGGAAGAAAAAAATCTTATTTGAAATTATTCACATTTAAACTTTAATTTGGTTTATTTTTCAGAGACCTGATCAACACTGTCAAAGATAGTACTGCTTTTCATTTGCTTGATTTACTCCAGTACCTGCTTTACTTAGTAATTCCACGCAAAATAAGGAGAAAAAAAATTTTTTTATTAATATCATCTTCTAAAAGTGATAGCAAAGGGCCCATCAATACGCAATCTGAATAATACATCAAAATTTTATCTAAAAATAAAATCCTCAATTATTTGGCAATTTACCATTTAGACTTACATAAAAAACCAGTATTTTTATGGCTGCAGAGATAAATACATATTGGTATTCACAGAAATAACAATTTCGTCTTGGTGAAAAGCTGTATAATATGACAGAGTAGAAATATGGATTAAATTTGGCTACATTTGCACTGTGGGCTCAAAACTAGAAAAAAAACCAGGTCTTAAAGCTCCAAGTTTCACTGATGTAAATGGGAGCATGAAAAATAAAGGTTTTGTATGAAAAGACTTGTAGAGCCAGTTTGTTATTCTGCAATCAGAGAAAGACCCGCACGCTATGGAGAAAAGGAATCCGTCCTTTTGATGTGGGAAAGCAAGGGAATGTCTCTTTCTGGACAGTAGCATGCACCTGCACCACAAATGAAGGGGGACTATGCTGTTCACCACCCCAGGGGCCCAGAAGCTTCACTTGAACCTGTGAGTTCTGGCGATATCTCCCAGCCTGTACCCGTATGGGATGCTGAAAGACCCAAGCAGGGCAGACAGGCTTGCTGGACTACCACCAGCGTGCCCTGCCAAGTGAATTACCTCTTCCCTGGCTCCTTTGTCCAGGAAAACTCCAGCACATTCCATGCAGCTCAAATACATCTTACTAAAAGTCCAAATTTACAACCAACCTATACAGAGCTTTCCAACTGACCTGTAATTGGTGGAAAAATATCATGAGGAGCACCAAGCCAGATTGTGAGGATTGTTATGCATCTTTTCATAGGAAGTCAAGTAATTCCAAAGTCCCTTCAGATACGTCTGATACGAAAGTCTGCCTGTCCTATATCAAAGAGAAAGTTTGGCTAGCTCAAGGTCCTGTGTCCAGTACACCTATTCCCCATAGCTTAGGGAATGGTCAACAGCAGGTAAACATAGTCCCAAAGTATTTCCTAATTCTGCATGAAGATTAGGATATTCCTAAATCAAAATAGGATTTTTATGCTTAACAGCCCCGAAAAAGTTTTCTTTAGCAAATCTGTCCTGTCACTTTTTTGAGCCCATGCCAACTTTTTCAATTCAGTTTCACAGTCAGATTCGTGTCATGTGAAGAAGCACCTCTTGCTATTTTGTTCTGAAAGTGCCTTCTCATAAGAGGCCACAGGATCAACAGTAGTTGTCATCTGGGAGAAAATTGCCCTAAGCTCTTCACTCACAACTTCAGACCTATTAAATCCCCTTATGGGAAATCTCTTGCAGAATTATAATAAATTCATCCCTCATCCTGATCAGACTTGTGAACCTTATGCTTCCTTTACTGTACCTTGCTTTGAGAAGTAGAGGTGGTTGGCAAATGTATGGGGGAGGGGGGACCCCTCCAACCACAGACGATTTGAGAGCTGAGTATACCACGGACCCACAGTATCCAAACACAAGTGAACCGGTAGTCACGAACAAAATATCTTTACTAGTTGCTACTGTTTTCTCCAAGTGCAGCTTGATCTGGTGAGACTTTAGTTTTTCATTAGAAAAATCAAAGCAGCACTCCTGTGTGGTAAGTGTTGTTTCAGAGCCTACCTGAAGCTTTTTTTTCCCCACAATTAAAATTGCTGTATATCAAAAAGCCAGATGTACTCCAGCTTTGGTAGGTAAGATTGGATCTATGTACATCATCAGTATTAGGCTGTGTAGCTCTGTCCCTTTGAGTAAGCAGCGTGTGGATCATGCATCACACTCTGTCCTCAGGTCCCTGCGAAGACCACAAAGTCTGGTGGAAGAGGGTGGGGTTAACAATAAGTCATGCTTGAAACCCCTCCAGGTGATGCCCCCCGCACTGCTCCATCCATACCAGGATCTTTCAAAGTTGCACATTCCATTCTTGAAACCTTGTCTACCACATATGTAAGCAGAAGCACTGGCCTGCCAAAGACTAACTCCAATTCTACACAAAAATTTTCCGGTTTTAATCTGTGCTTCTGACCCTAAAAGACAGACCACAGATGTCTTGAGTAAGTAACTAGAAAGTTCTTGGTTTTTGACTAGAGCTGGCAAAGAAAGATTGCATGGTTAAGCAGGATGGGGCAAAAACATCAGGAGCAAGAGCTATCTTGTCCATCTTTTTCACAGCGAAGGTTGGCCAAATTCTCTCTGTCCTTTCTATGGGCCTGAATACTTTCGGTAGTCAGAAGACCTCCTCTGTTTTAACAGTCTTTGTCTAAGAGCTTTAATCTTAGTAGGCATCCATCTTTAAGAGTGGCCTATATTTTATACAAAAGTATACTTTATGTCAAACTTTCGTGCCCACCGGTGCCCAATCTGCTGAGAAGCAGCACTGCTGTGTGTTCCTGATGAGCTAGAGAAGCACACAAGAAAGGCTTTGGAAAAGCTTTCTATTTCATATTTGTATCTGTGAATGAGCCAAAAGGTATTAAAACAAGGAAAAGCATTTTCAGAAGAACAAATCATCCATCACACCTTTCCCCCTTTCCCCCAATAACTACTTTTGTTTAATATTAGCTTCAGTACCAACAACAAAAAAAAGCTCATTACAAATTACCCAAGCTACAAGATAGCTTAAATATTAACAAGCATGTAAAGCCACTGGGGGTAAGAGCCTGGAGCTGTATAATAATAAAGCAAGACTCAGCGAGATTCCATAATTATTTGTTACACAACCCAAGAAACTAGCTAGAGCATTTCTAAGATTACACATCTCACTTATGATGCCTAACCATGCCAGAAATTACATAAGGCTTTTTATAACATAATCATTTATCATTAAAAAGGCAAAACAAAGGGTCATTATGACCAGAGGTGACAATCCAAGAATTAGTTTACTTAGGACCTGATCCAAAGCCCATGATAATGATTTGCATACATTTCAACATGCTTTGGATCAGGCGTTGAGTATTTTCCATGTTCCCATTTTTTGCTTCTGTGGAACTAAAGGACTGGAACTGTAGAGGAAATTAAAGCAGGCATATATTCCTGTCAGAGCTGAGAAATCAAAGCTGGCACTGATTTTGGTGGTGGTAGCATCTGTTTGACATCCTTCCAGGGGAAAAAAAAAAAAAAAAAGGCTGGCCATGAATTCAGATTCACAAATATAGCTTTGAATGCTTTCTAGGTGTTTCACTTCTGGAAACATTGACCTCTGCAGACAGCCCTGGAAAGATTTGCAGGCAGCATCTGAAGCAGCTCAGATACAAGTGGATATATCTATCCCTAGGCACTTTTATGTTGAGAAAAATGCAAAACACATGACCAGCTGTACTGTTATAAGAGGAAAATTACATCTGTAGCATGTAAATAGAGTCCTCAGCTGTAAGTCTAGCTCTATCCATCAGGAAGTCCCTTTGGATAAGAGCAGACACCCTAGTGAGACAGTTTATCTGTAAAGCTGCAGGTGAGAACTCTACTTGTTCACTTCCTCCAGACAGATTAAAGGACTGTGGAGAGCACACAACCCAGTGAGGAAATACTACGATCAAAAAGAAAAAAAATTTAAAAATTCTCCCACATATAGTCATATATATTGACCTAGAAAACATAAGGCTCCTGCATAAGAAGAAAAACAAAGACTTTGAATTGACTTGACAGGGAAAAATCTGCAGGATCAGGTTCAAAAATATCTCACTGTAGAAGTGCTGCTCTGCAGCAGTTAAACATAATTCACCCAGAGTCAACAAATGGGTGGGAGAGAAAAATCACTTTAGAATACAAAAGAAATCTACAGAGTCTTGAAATTTGGCGTAAATGTGGACAGGGCCCAGTTGTTAATTGCTAAATTTCCCTAAAAACTTAACCATTAAATGAGGCTTGCAGAATGCATGTGCTTTGTTTTGTTCCAGAAAAAACGAAAAAGTTTAATATCTCCCAGAGAAGTCTCCTTGCCACTGAGCAGGACAGTCCGTGTGGGCAGACTAACCTGGGATTTTGCTAGGTTTCTGTGCCTCTAACTTGTTTGCAACATCCACATCTCCAGATCCCCATCTGACAGTAACACCACTCAGGGCTGACAGAGCACCCTTGGTCTCTCCAGGTTTATAATTCTCCTTTAGCCCACAGCTCTGTCAGCATAGTTTGTAGCCCTAAGCCTGGCATCAAGCAAGAGCTGCACAGTGTTTCTCCAACATACACTTTGTCCTTCCACAGACATACTGTCTGGTAAATTAATCAGGTCAACACTAACAGTGGGCACCTCTCAGCAGGGCACAGTTTCTTCTTGTTAACTGCTTTCTAGATAGGACTCATAGTGCTGAACAGCAAGGGTCCCGCCAAAGCATCCAAACTCCATTTCTAAATCCTTTTAGTGGGAACTCAGCAGAGCAGAGACCAGTTGCACAAGGAGTTGCTGGTCCGCATGCCTTGAATTATGCCTGCAGTAGGTCTGGGGACCGAATCTACCAAGGACTTGCCCCGGAGCCCACCTCCATAGAGGCGCTGGAGGTGCCTCATCTTCTGTTTCTGTGATGCCCAAATCTGACCAGCAAGTGTGATACCTGTGCCGTGCACTAGGCAAAGTCACTTTGCAATCAAGGATCACACCAAAGAACTTCACACCCACATAAACCCCAATTAAGAAGAGATTCTTCTCTTCCCCCTACCCAAATAATTAGTGTGTCAATTTGCCTTTCCTAAGAGCCTGTCTTCTTCAGCAACAGTCCCTGGACATACTAACCCTTTTCTACACAGACTGTAAATCAGATTAAAAACTCTCCCTTTTCTATCATCCACCCTTACAAAAGGAGGAACTATTCCTACAGAACATGTTTGGCCCTCATTCTGTTCTTGAGACACATGCTTTCAAATGAAAGGATAAGACAGAATTTGATGTTACTTCTTGGACACAAAGCTAAACATCTTTTAATATGAGGGAATTTGTAGGTACTTGTAGGAAAAGACACTTGCTAAGCCACGGTGGGTTTATCTTTCAATAGGAGCATCAGCAGCCCTTGCAAACCTTGTGTCTCTTAGGCCTACTTGGTAGGAGCAGACACATTACCATTAGAACTGACAAAACAGCCACATTTTTCTCCCCCATTAGCCTAAGCAACACCGACAGAAGTGTCTAATTAGTATTGTCTTAGTCTGGAGCCAGGTTGCTGGCTTTCTCTTGACTCCAGTTTTACAACTGGTGATTGGCATACCATTAAGAACAAAAACAAAGCAGGGCCTTTGGAGCGGTGTGCAGATAATCAAGGCAACACTGCAGCCTGCAGGTGTCTTTTAAGATAACACCAGGGCACACCTGGAGACTCCTCTGTTCTCCACTCCCAGAGGACAGCACACCGGCAATGACAGACTAGAGGATCTTCTGAAGTCACTTTAATGGGCTATGGATTATGTACACCAAGATAAATTGTTCAGGTTGTGTTCCTAACTAGAAGGAAATTATGACTTACCTTTCCTTCCCCACCCCCCTGCCTTTCTCAATAATTGAGGGACTTGGTGAAGGTTATTTGTAGAATTCTGTACTTAACCTTGGATGTTTATGTGTATGGGAAGCACTAAATACCTCAAGATGATGAACAGTAAATGTAATTGTACACAGAACTGGGAGCATAAGAGAGAAATAGAGACTTAGGACTGAAAAGGAACACACAAGTGGGGACCCAACCAGCTAAAACTCATTACCTTCTTTGATTTAGAAGCCAGATACCTTGTTAAAGTCCCACTAAGAAGCCTGGTGAGGGCAGCTTTTTTCAAGTCTATTGTCCCCCTCCATTGCTTTAATATATTCCTCTCCTTGGAGCTCAGGTGCTTTACCACCACCATTTTCAAGCTATTTCAGGTAATACTCTTCACTTAAATTACCTCAGAACTTCAGATCCTTTGTCCGTTTCTTCAAATAAAAGTCAGAAATATCATCTTCTTTAACTGCTTTCTTCACATTCCTAGGTTAAATATTCTCAGCACACTACAAAATTTTGATTAGTTTTGTCCTATAGTATTTTTTATTAAAAACTCCTTCATGAACTGCCTTTTAAATCCTCCTAGTAGTTACTCAAAACCAGATTCTCCTCTAACTCCTCCATTCAATTTTGTGACCTCAGAAGGCTAATGGACCTTTACTTTTATTTCCCAGAAGCATCCATTAAACTAGGTACTCATCTTCTTCTCTGGAGAAAGTCTAAAATTCTTGGCATGCACTGCAATCCTTCTCTTTTGTTTCCCTGTCTCCCTTCCACAGCAGTTTATTCTGATACAGCAGTCATAGAATCCATCTGCCAGGTTTCTGCAATACCTCTTATAACTTATCTTTGGCTGTGGTCTAAGGCTTTGGATACTTTTTTTTAGTTGCTACACCCTTAGCATTAGTGTAGAGAGATCCCAAGTTCTCGCTTCACTGCCCTATTATTCCCTGTCCTGTTTCTCTGATGGCTTTTATTCTATTCTCAACTGGTGTCAGGACACTCATTTATCAGTAGACTCTTAACAAAAGTCTTTTCAAGCCTAGTTCTATCTTCTGTCTAGAAATGCTTTCTGCCTGCTTAACTAACTGGACATCATCTTTTATTTCTTCCATCTCAAAGCACACAAAGTTCATGACCAGCAGACACAGAGTAAGTCCATCCAGTCCCTTTGCTCAGCCACACATCCCCCTCTGGCACCTACCTATCTCTCTGCTTATGGCAGTGACAGGAGCTGTGACCCCTGCAAGCCCCGAAATTATTTCCCGTTTGGGTAGGGCCACACCTGGCTGCGGTTCCTCCGTATTGACAGAAGAAAAAGCAGTCAGAGAAACGCCATCACAATTCACCTTCCCATGATGTCTCCAACTTAAGCACTTCCTACTGCACAGATCAACCAGGGGAGCAATCTGAGGACCATTTCTGTGCCCTTCAGAAGCCTGCCACTGATCATCAACAACTTCTCTGACCACCAAGGAGCTCTTATCTCCCAATATTTTAGACACTGCACTCATGGCACCTTCTGCCTTTTCTTCTAGAAAAAGTCATTCACAGGCCCATATACAAAATCACAATTTGTCTTATCCACACCCTTTGCCTCAATTGCTTTTAATTAACAGCACATCGATGAACAATCACACAACTTAAACTTCAAAGATACCAAGAACTAACCCACGTATTATAAAAGCCAAAAAACAATAAGGTTCAAGCATACATCAGGTGGCTTTCTGCTAAAGATGACAACTCCTTTTCTTCTTTCTCTCCCAGGTTTCCCAAAAGGGATTCGAACAATTCACGCTACAGCTACTTATCAAATATTTAGTTGTTCTAAAAACCACATAGCAAGTGCTACAGCAACCTCCCTCTTTGCAAACCACAGAAAACACCCAATTATGACCACTACCTCAACCTGTGGGCCACCCTCATATTTATGGTTGCCTTAATCAGAAGTATATTGAAAAGAACTGTGCTGCTTAGGCTCGGAGCATTTGTGTGCACTCAGCCTGGCATGACATTCCCTCAGAACAGCAGGCAGGTGGTGATCATCCTTCAGGTGCTCTCTCATGTTTATACAAGTGTGGGTTTGGGGTGGACGTTAGGCCTGTTGTCCCCAGTGTAGTTCTTAGTGCCACAGTATCTCTCCTGCAGCTGTCTGACACAGGCGTAATTGGAAGTGGTGTGATGGGCATTAGTTATTGGAATGGCTTCTACTCTGTCATTTTGTCTACTTTTTCTACATGTAGATGGATCCCTCACACTCCTTGCTGTTGACCCCAGTGGTGGTTTCCAGGAGGAGTACCAGGCACGCACAGAAGGAGGGAGAGAATATGAAGCCATGACAAAAAGACAGAGTAGTGTGAACTTCCTAAGTTCAGTTTATTATATATATGTTTTAATATTCTGGTAAGAGTTTCTTAACTTTCTGTACCCTTGAGGTAGACATAAAAGTTTTGAAAATTAGTGTGATTTTTCAGCCCCTCCAAAACTGATCTCTTCTGGCCCAAAATTTCACCATGCACCTAAGGCCTGTCTTACATATAATATTTTATTGTCATCTCTAAGCAAAGCAATGCGTGATTTCTAACATTATCCACATGACACAAATGGGCAAGAAAACATAGTAGGAGTATTAAGTATTCATGCTATGCTGTATTTTCAGTGACTAGCAGCCAAAGTTAAGATTTTATTTGAATATTGCGCTTAAGAAGAGCAAAAAGCCATGGAAATGTCACTCCCTTCAACCAGAACCGGGGCTTTTTTATTATTATTACTACTTTAGAAGCAAAAAATTATGGTTGGAGGTTCTTCCTTGTTTCTCATACTCAGTCCAAAGCTGCTGACATTAGTGGAAAGTTTCCAGTGTAGAATATGAATTGGGTCGCTCTTTTATGGGTATATTTTCATTGAGGAAAAACAGAAGGTAAAATACCTGTGAAGACAGTGAAATTATCTCATTGGAAGTACCTTGGGGCAAATAGGAATAAAGTAGTTCTTAATGAAGTTCCAAAAGGGCCCTCAATAATTCAAGTGAGCTCTTGCAAAGGGGCTTTTTTGCTGATCTAGGAAGAAGAGCAGAATGTAACACCCACTCCTGCACTTCATAATAAAACCCTCTTGAACCTCAAAATATCAGAAGACAAGAGAGATACTTCCTGTCTTTTGACAGTGTAATGCTGGCACCTCAAACAGCCATCCACATGGATAGCGTTAGCTAGCTGGAAACAGGTTCTGTGCTGAAGGACTCACAGTCCAAATAGGTAAGACAAAATGCAATAAAATAAAACCAATCTTCTTATCCCCATTTTATGGGTAGGAAACAGAGCTCTGAAGAAATTAATTGCCTTGCTGCTCAAAGCCATACAGGAAATCAGTGTCAGAGGAAACAAATTCAAACCTTAGTGTCATGGTAGTTCCTTCCTCTTGATACCACCTTGACCATCAGGGCTGCTTTCAATTAAGTCTTTCATTGAGGACATCTCTTTCCAGCTATGCAACTTTTTTTATTGCATATCCCACATGGTGGACCTGTAGAATTACAAGTGTCTCCAGCCAGGTTCTTTACTGTGTTTTATGAACCTTAATGAGCCCCCCGACGGAAAGCCGAAATACCTACTCCGAGGGGGAAGGGAGCAGGGAAGCAGAAATAGCAGCATTGTATGCAGCTTTTAGTGTGCGGTCCAGGCTCACCGAGTGGTGTGTAAACAATCCGACTTGCCACGTTTAAGGACAGGCACAATTTTAGGAAATCCAAACACCCTGTTAGCCTACTGACCTCTAGATAACCTATTTCAGCAACAATGAAACTTACAGTGTGCTGGGGAGGTGGAGGGGCAACACTGGGAAGATGCTTTGCTGCCATAGGAAATGGGCCAAGGAAAACTCTGTCATCATTTTGATGTTCGTTTGATGAGTCTGTAAAAGGAGAAGAGTATCAGCTTGCTAAAAAAACTGTTTCCTGACAGAGATCTGCAGTGAATTTTTCTGACATAGCAGCACTATCACTGAGAAGTGGTGCTGCCTCCACTTGCCTTGATCCTCTTACCTGAGAACTGTGCTTTTCCACAGACCAAGGTGAAATGGAAACAAAAGAAGAAGTACCTCCACATTGTCCACAGCTTTTCAACCTGAAGGCACAGAGGGAGTGTGCAAATCAAGCTCTTCTGCCTAAGATATACAGTCTCAGTGTGGAATACGATAATTCATACCAGGGGGTACCAGAAATATAAGTGCAGACACAGAATTGAAAGTGAAGGGGAAATAAGGGTGAAAAGCAGGAATGACGTTGTTTGCCTGGCTATTTGACAGCAGCACACATTCAGGAAGCAGGAAGCAGTTGATTGTATAAATACCTTCAGTTCACCTTGCCTAGGTTTCTTTCTCCCGTGCACAGTCAGGTGTTGGTCACACTGTACATTAAATCCTTTCTGTGAAGGGATGTTACACAGTGAGGATGTGATACCATTTGCATTTTTCACCTAGGCATGCAGTCTGCTTGCATTTTTTGAAGTGCTTTCTTGGCTAATACAACTGTCCCCACCCTTTATCTGGTCTACTGTTCAGAAATCTACATTGAAGTGACTTGCCCAGTGACAATGCAGCGGACAGAAGGGATGTTTCTTCATTTTCTCTAACCAGGATAATTTTCAGCTGCTGGGAACGGCTCTAGTGATTAAAAGGAGATTGCATGCATCAGTATTTTATCTAGGTCAAATTGTTTGTGTTTTTAAAGCCTGGACTTACTGTGGGAAAACTGAGTAGAAAGAAAGAGCTTTACAGCTGCATCAGCTTTGTGGTGGAATATGAAGGAACCTAGAACAGCGTTGTTAGGTGGACTCACCACAGCAGTGGGTGAAGAGAAACACAGTCAGGCTACAAGGAATAGTTTCATTGCAAACCTATCTCCACCTGTCTCTATTCAAGCTTTTGAAAAAAGTGTTTGACTCTTTCTCCTCCCAGTCCTTGCTTGTGACATACTGGGGCTTTGTCACACCCAGCACTTGGATAAATAAAATCACCACAAATGGATCATGTAGGAATAGCAACAGCCGTGAGTACAGTATTGTAAGAGCAAGAGATTCTGTTCTTTATCACCTTGTTACATTGGTCCTGCAAGCCTAGCCATAAAAAACACCTTGTAACAATACCTAATATCCAATATGTCTGCAGCAAAACACATTTTTCATGTATCAAATCCGTGTACGGCACAGAAAGAATGACTTGGAACGGGAATAAAGACGGACCATTGAGCTCAAGGAAAACTCAAAGGAACATTTTATTGTAACATTTATAATAGAAGTTGGTGGGTTTAGTTTTGCCTCAAGGTGTAACTTACTCATAAAAGTTCTGGAAAACCTGCTGTGTATAAGAACCTTGGCCTATGATGTCAGAATTCATTATGCACACAGGGGCTATTTACAGCCTTGTAAAGTTGTAGACAAGGAAATTGTTGCTGAAATATTGTTTCAAAAGTTTAAAGGTAATCATTCTACTAATGTATACACCTCAGCTATTGAACAGATCTTTGAAACAGTTCCTGTAAACTGAAAAAATCATATGGCTTGAGTTGTAAACATCCACTCATGTTTCATCATATGTGTTACGTATAGAATTATGTATAAGTATGGGGGTAACTGTGAGATATTTATTTTTATGCACAAGTTATCTGCTAACTTATAAATTAAGAAGATGCATAAGGTGTTCAGAAATAAGACAAACTGAAAGCAATTTTCACTGACTTCTTTTCACTCCCCATTCGCACACTTAAAAAAAAAAAAGGTAGATCAAGAAAAAAGAGGGACAGCAAAGAATTAAACCCAGAAATGAACAAATGAACAAACATATTTTCAGCTTTGTAAATCTAAAGATATTTTATCAAAGAAACTGAAGCATTAATTGGAGCATGTTTTCTTAACAGAACAACTGTGGATGCATGAAGCCCCATCTAGGATCGAGCAGAATTTGATGCAAAGGTGCTGGTTGGTTTAATGTGTCAGGAGAGTCTGCAGGAGCCACTAGAGAAAGCAGTGAGTCTGGGTCTGTTACAACCAGGACTGGCACTGCTGTGTTTAAAACTGAGGGAGAAAAACTGTTGTCTGTAGAGTATGCTCTGTTTCATTTGATTGCTGCATGCTGTTTTATTCTTTGGCTCTAAGCATTTTAACTGCTACTATAGTGATTTTTCCGTCACCCTGAACAGGTTTTGTGACCAGATGTTATTTGTCAATTGTCCCACAGTAGCTGGCAATAATATAATTACAGAAATACAGAAAAATATGCTAAGCACAGAGGATTAATAGCCAATCCAAGCATTTCCCTACTGAATAATCTTTTTTCAAATATTCCTTCTCACAGCAGTCCAAATTATTTTCTAGCTCTGGATGAGGTAACTTCCCAAGCATTCCAGTTATATTTATTTTTTCTAATGCACTTTTCAGCTATTTCAAACTCCACCCCAACTCCTGACAGCAAGGCAAATCGAACACCCTCTCACAGTGGTTTCATGGGGAACCAGCTCACAGCCTCAGAAATGGACTGCACCCAATGGCAGGAGCCCAAAAATAACCCCACCACTTCCACTCTTTTCAATGTGCCTGCATTGTTCCAAACGCACTGAGATATTACTACTGATTAATTCTACTGGATAAATAACATGCAAAATGGAGGAAAGCTTTACCCTTTCTTTTTCTTTTTTTTTCCTGCTTTTACTCATGTTTGCAGTAAAATTTCCATTGGCTTCAATAAGCTCTGTATACCAGACTAGCACTAACGCAGCTTCATTAACTTATCTGAATTACTTCTTGTTTATTGCAGTAGGAATGACCGGAAAATCAAGGCCAATAGGATAAGAAACAATCCTATTATCCTGTCCATCAAGATTGCTCTGGTTTTAGAATTGAGGTTTAGTTTTATCATTGGCTTCTTTGGTCACATAGGCTTTTACACCTTTCCTTGCTCTTCCTTTTAGTAATTTCACTCTTTTCTCAGTCTTTCATCTCTCCTCCCTCCTTCTGCTGCTGGGCTTTCTTCTTTGCCAGATCTACCCAAGGGCAGTAGGCAATTTGTCAACAATTCAAGGTACTTAGTGATCCACTCAGATGGCAAAAGAAAATGAATTTCAAGATTAAAAGAGTCCTTCAGATCTGAGAATTCCTCTGTTCCATCAAAACATGGAAGGCTCGAAAGGCAAGAGTATGCATGGAGAAGGCGACCAAGGCACAAACCAGGCAAGTTTCTATTACATCCCTCCAACCCTGTAAACCAAAGGCATCACCCATTCACTTACATGGAAAATACTTACGCTGCCGGATCTTATTCACCTATAGCAGAAATCACCAATGCATCCAGTCTGCCAAGACAAATGCAGTCATATCAGGTCCACCTCATGCATAAATACCATTTTCAAAATGGGATAGCTAAGACTTCACCTCAGTGTTGGTCACCCCGACATTACTCAGCAGTGTTGTTGGAATTGGAGTGAGCCACAGCTGAGGGAAACATCAGGGAAAGAAAGATAATTGTACATGGCACTTGTTCCTTTAACACACAGTCTGGACTGCACTTGCTGGTGAGTTTATAGAAACGTTTTATGTATATGCTATATGTCTGCCTGTATAAAGATACAAAGGTAAAGGTTGTGTGTGCGTGCAGACATATGCGTTTATACCAGTATATATAAAATATTTTATGGTTTTCCATTTAGGAGCTGAGTAATTGATAACAATCCTGTTCCTCATAACTTTCAGCTGGGAATGTGCCACTTTGTAGGGCTAGGTCCAGTCTCTGAGAAGAAATAACTTTAAGATAAAATTAGAGAGGGGTTGAAAAGATAACCATTGAGACATGATCTGGATGTGCACAAATATCACTGCTAGTTATTTCTGCACCCAGATGTCCTGGTGGGATGAATGTGCCAGAGTGATACAAGTGCTCAAGTTTTTAAAGAAAATGACATGTCTTCACCCTCAACACCAGATCCACATTTCTGTGTGAAGCTCAGAGTCCTGAACCTGGTACCACCTCCTGTGAGCCAATTTCCCCTTGGATCCACACTGCAGATTTCAAGAGCTGGAATAAGTTATGCTTTGGAGAATAAATTAGTTACTGGCAGGACAACTTTGGCAACAGATTCATCTCCCAATCAGTTGCTTCACTAGCATTCTTCTATCCAGGAGAAAAGGCCATGTCCTCTTGTGTCTGGTGTTTCTTGGAGTGATTTTGTAATAAGATTCGATTTGGAGAGCAAAAGATACGATGTTTTCTGTTAAACAGATATGCTTCTGCTCCATTAAGGCCCATGGGATTTATTTTTTCTTTTCTTTCTGTCACTTTCATGAGAACAGAAAGAGTAGAAGGGTTAGTAGGAGAAGAGGGGGGGAAAGCCTAATTAAAATTAGGCAGGATTTGAATATCTGAATTTGAATAAATACAGGACTTTCTATCATCTGTACCACTTGAAGCAGCAGAGCTGCCTTCCCTGGGGAAAATCTCTACCTCTCGTCCTCTTCACGGCTGTTATTTCACTTATTTCTTGGCTCTCTCTTAGATGTCTTCAGAGCCTCCAAGCCAGTATGTCTGATCTGTTGAAATAATCAGATGCATGGTTAGCCATAAGACACTTTAGCTAATGTCTTCCCAGAATGCAGGAAGCCTCAGTCCCATGAAGATTGGTTGTTCCAATGCAGAGCCTCTGGAAAAGGGGGGACAGGACAGAGATCTGTTTTCATATGCAGACGGCATCAGAGACTCCAAGCAATTTCCCCCACTGTGTATTTGTTGTGCTACAAGACCATCTGTCAATTCCCGCTGCACTCCGTGGCTGCATTGCCCTGTGGCTGGACATACAACTAGGAGAGGACTCCTCTACAAGGTGAGTACAGAATGTATTTCCTTGGGCATGTCTTGGGAAGCTCTGTGATGAGATCCAGAAAGCTGTAAACTCCCAGAGCATTAATTTGCCCTCCTAGCATCTTTCGTGAATGATACTGGATTTCTGGGGTGACAGCTGGAGATGGAGCCAGGTTCTGACCATGAGAGCTACCCCTCCATTCTGAGGTCTGCTGGCCAGACCTCCTTTTCACAGCTCTGACCACCTCCTTGTGTCACTCAGCCTGACATTTTCCCTCAGTCAGCATGCCTGTGGGTGCCCACCTTGCTGCCCTTGTCTGACTCCACAGCAGCTCCCTTCCGATGCAGACCCTTCTTTGCTTCTGGGGAGGTCTGTCTTCATCATCTGCAGGCTCCCTCATCAGCAACCCTCAAGCAGGGTGGGAAGATGAAAGTATTTTCTTTTCATTTCTTTTCTCTTCATGAGGAAGATTGAGGACAGGAGAAAGGAAATAAAGAAAGGGTAAAGAAAATTTGTCCCTCAAATCCATTTTATCTTATTTTTATTTGCCTTTTTGTTTTTCTGAAGACTGAAGACAAGGAAGAGAAGGGAATTTAACTATAGCTAGTGCTGGAAGAGATCCATTGCTTTGCATGTCACATGCAGCTTTAAAGTCTGTCTGGGTTTGCGGAAGAGGAGTGGTAAAATGCCTTCATGACTGCATTGACTTGGACATTTTTTTACCTCTTCTCTGGTGCCATTCAAATGGCTTTTTGCACCCAAGCAGCCACAAGCATTTTTTTCTTCCAGCCAGAGTCGGTGCCAGGCTGCCCCTGAGAGACCTCAGGGGAAGAAGCAGCCTGTGCCCAGGCTGTGCACTGCCCAGGGTGCCCGGCATCCAGGTTCCGCCTTTGGCGATGGCAGAGGGAGCCCCAGGCTCCCTGCTCACCGCCCAGATCCAGAGTAAGGGGTTTATTTAGGTCCACATAACCAGCACCATTCCTCCCAACAAATCCCACCCTTCCTCTCCCTTCGGTCCAAACAATAAAAACTTCTCTCTAAGTTTTAATAAAGACGAACATATAACGTATGTGTCATGTCAACCTCGTATTTAAAAGGCATAGCAGGTCTTTATAAGCAGAGGATATTACTCTGCCCTGGGACAAATCCGAGGCGAGAGTTTTCGCTTCTGGAGTGATGTAGGATGTTTAAACCCAGCCTGGCGGCGAGGAGGACCCGGGTGGGGGCCGCCCCTCTCCGCCTGTCAGCTTGGGAATTTATTTTCGTGGCAAGAAGCAGGCATGGCTGGCGTTATCGGTAGGGATGACATGAGAGCCAAACAAGGGGGCCTTTGAAATTGGAGGGGTCCCTGCTCTTCCTCTCCATGGGGTGGCATAATTCACCTGAATAGGGGGCGGGAAATATCGATATAGACGTATCTTTAAAACGGTGCGGCTCGGGAGCTGTGGTGGGAAGGCGCCCAGCGGGGGCGAGGCTGGCAGCAGTGGGCTGGGGTTGGCGAGGCTCCACGGGCTCCCTGTCCCGGCAGGTGAGGGACGCCCGGGCCGCCATTCCCAGGATCCCAGCGCCACCCAGCGGAGAGGCCGGGCCGCTGCCGCGGGGCCGGGGGTCCCCTCCCGGGGCAGGTCGGGTGCCCCGGTGGTCCCCCGGTCCCTCCCTCCTGGCCCGGACACACTGCGGGGAGGAGGTGGATAACTTGCAAGGACATCGTTTCAAAACCTCATTTTGTGTTTTCCTTTTTTTTTTGCTCTTCTAGTGCGGTGGAGGAGCTGGATCTGCCAAGCTGCAAAGCCCTAATGAATTTGGGAAAGCAAGCAATAATGGTGTAAATGGTGCGGCAGTGAAAGTTAGAAAAAAAAAAAATTAAAAATGAAAAATAAATGGTGAGGAGGGTTTTATTTTTGGCCGGGACTCCATAATTCCACAAGGTCAGTGGTATCATTTTGACGTTGATTATGTAGCTGTTCTGGTCTCAAGTCTGCTCCCCTCCCAGCGTGGTGTGCGAGGATTGTATTTGAAAGGGAGGAAGCAGATACCGAAAGTGATGGCTGATGAATTGTCTAAACCCTTCAGGGACATTTCGTGCGGGGGCTCGGAGGCAGCTCATCAATAAAAGCCTCCCGGATAGAGGAGGGAAAGCGAGAAAGGGTGATGGGAGTGGGGAGGACATGGACCCTGGAGGCACTATTGCTCCCCCCTTCCCCTTTGATCTGGTGGGCGATCGTAGCAGACACGGGGCTTTGGAGGTATCGGTGTAAAAAGGTGTGTATGGAGGAGGGAGAGGCGAGGAGATGTAGCCTGTAAATCCACGCACTCCCCCCCAAAAAAATATAATTTAAAAAGTTTAAAATCGGTTTTATGGTTTCCTGCTCCCGCACCTCGAACCGGTCCTGCTGAGGGTCGCCGAGGCGGGAGGTAGCAGGACTGCGGCCACAGCAGCCGTGCCCGACCCTAGCAGGCTCGCTCCTGAGGTGCGATCTTGGATTATTACTTTTTTCCAAACTATGTTCGTAAATCATGTAATAATCCGGCGCTCAGTAACTCTGCCCTACCTTTGAGTGGGTCGTTATGTTTTATGGGCTTTACTTAAAAATTAATGCAAACCTCTCACGAAAGGAGAGGGGGGGCACGGT
>VXAD01008723.1:5483-26456 GCA_013399195.1 Dicrurus megarhynchus
CCCCCCCTGCCCCCCAGCCCCCAGGTCCCGGTGGATGAGGATTATTTCCTGGAGGGAGCAGCCGATCCCGGGGACCAGCCCATCTACGCCAACACCCTGGGCCCCGCCGAGGACGTCTACATCATTCCTGACCAGTGAGGGGCCGGGGGGACACCGGGAGGGCCGGGGGGACACCCTCTGTCCCCCGCTGACCCTTTCCCTGCTGTCCCCCAGCCCAGAGGGGACAGGGCTGGACATCCCCCACAGCCGGGCCCACGCACACACATCCTGTGGGGACGCCTTTTGCAGGGGATTTTTTTAACATCCCCTGCCCCGGTCCCCTCCTTCGCCCCAGTTCTCACCCCGGGGCGAGGGCCGAGCTGACATTTCCTCCTGGGGCTGCGGCCACCGAACCGCGGGGACGCCTCGTGCCGCATCCGCCGGCAGCCGGCACCGGAGCCCGGACACGCACGGAGTCCCCGGGACCGGCCGGAGGAGCTGGGGCTGGGGCTGACCGCGGCCTCGGGTTCCTCTTCCCCTTTTTGGGGCCGATGGAGGGCGCCGGGTGCGCGATGGGGACGTGCCGGCGGTTGGGGACATCCGGTGCCACCTGCGCCCTCTTTTCCTGCTGAATCCGCCCCTTCGGGGAACAAAGAAAAAGCTCCTTTTTTTTAAATCCTCCGGGTGAGACCCCGAGCTGTTGGGCACCATGGGGACATGGGGACACCATGGCTCGTCTGCGTGTCCCCCCAGCCCCTGGGAGGCTTCACCGTGCCCCATTAAATGGTTTAATTATCTCTAATTACCTGCATAGTTGTGGTCTGTGGGGAACCCTGGGCAGGACGTGGGGTTTTCCCTGGGGAAAGTCCCTGGAGTTCCCAGGGCACGTGTCCTCAAAACGGAGGGTCCCAAGCGGCCAGGACCCTCAAGGACATGTCCCCAAAGCCTTTTTTCCCCAGGGCAGGTGTCCCGAGGGACCAGCACCCTCAAGGACAAGTCCCCAGAGCCTGTGTCCCCAAAGCGGGGGTCCCAAGGGACCAAGAGCCAGGTCCCTCAAGTCCCTGTCCCCAGAGAGGCCACCTCCGCAGCTTGCATCCCTCAATCCCTGGTCCCCAAAGCCCCACCCCAGAGCAGAGATCCCATATTCCTCGTCCCCCAAGCCCAGGTCCCCACCAGGAGCTGCCGAGGGACGGGGCAGCCCAGGACACCCCCAGACCGCCCTGGGAGAGGGGACAGAAAGGAGCTGTGGCCAGCAGAGCCACCCCATCGAGCCGTGGGGAGTCCCCTGGGGACACCGTGTGTGCCACCAACCTCCGGGGGGGTTTCCCCCGTCCCTTCGGTGCCCACGAGGTCCCAGGGCCGGAGGCACCTGGACATGGGGCAGTGGCCACATCCCGGCTGGATGTCCCCCCCGGGGGGTCAGGGCTGTGCCCAGCGCCCTTCCCAAGGACACAAACAACTCAAAGGTCTCTGGGAGCAGTGCCCAGGCATTACTCACACGCTGGCTCTGGAAAGCCATGAGGATTTACCAGGAAATCCACATGGAGGCAGATCCCGGGGGAGCTGAGCGTCCGAGGAGCAGGGGTCCAGTCAGAGACCCCCCGCTAGGTGCACAGGAGGAGCAGCCAGAATCCCTGTTCCAATCACTTTATTCGTTTATTATCACATCCTTCCAGTTTTATAGAAATATATAAAATAGAAATATATAAAATAGAAATACGCAAAAACCCCCTCCCTCTTTCCCCCCACCAAAAAAGGATATTTTGCTATAAAATACAATAAGTTAGAAATAAATAACTGGGTTGCATAAATAAGTCTCTGAGCAGAGAAGAGGGTTTGGAGTGGGATGTGGACACCCAGGCACAGACCCTCCACGGCCCATCTGGGGTCTCTTGGGTGGGAAGGACCCACCTGCTCCATAAAATATGGATTTAAATAAGAGAAGAGAAATAAGTTATTGTGGGGGAGAGTTCACAACTGGAGACCCCGGGGCTGAACTGGGCAGCAGAGCCAGGTCTGGCGTGGAGTCATTTGGTGCCACAGGACCTGGATTTTGGGATGCTGATGCTGGACACCCTGTGGCTGAGCTCAGTGGTGGATCCAGGGAGTCATTTGGTGCCACAGGATCCGAATTTCGGGACGCTGGAGCTGCCAGGAGCCGGGATGGCTCTGCCCCACCTGCACGGTGACACCTCCTGGTTGGAGCTGCCAGCGCTGCCATCAGGCACAGTGGCACCTGGTGACCAGCATGTCCTCGAAGAGGCTGGACACCAGCCTGCCCTCGCTGTTGTAGTGCATCAGCACCATGGGGTCGTAGCCGGCGGGGACGCAGCAGGGCGGGGGGGCGGCCTTGGACAGGGAATGCACTCGGGATTTGATCTGGGCGTGCATGCTGGCCGGTTTGTAGTTGTGGGGACAGGAGCCCTCGCAGAACCGCATGTAGTAGCTGTGGGGGGCGATGACCCAGTCCGCCCAGCCGATGTCCTGGAAGGAGACCTTCAGCGACTTCAGGCAGCACTTCCCATCGCTCTTCCCGCACTCCTCCTCCAGCCCCCGGGCTCTCCTGGCCGCCCGACCCGGCTTCTCCTGCGTTTCCACCTCCAGCACCAGCGTTTCCTCCTCGGAGGTGGCCAGGGCGGCCGAGACGTCGGCGGTGAAGTCCAGCTGCAGGCGCAGCGTGGCCTCGGGCCCGGCCGCCCAGGGCTGGATGGCTCCCGTCAGATCCAGGCTCCGGGAATCCCGGTCCAGCTCTTGGCTGTGCAGGAGCTGGGGGGTCCCGCCGGCCCCCCGCAAGGTGTAGATGGTGACCCGCGGTGGCACCGAGGCGCCGTGCGGGGACAGCGGCTGCCTGAAGAGTTTCAGCTCCGCCTGCACCACCCGGAGCTGCCGGTGGAAATCCTCGGTGCGGGACAGCAAGAGGTGGTAGCGGTAGGGACCGCGGGGATCCCGGTGTCCTTGGGAGTCCGGATGTCCCTCGGGGATGTCCGGCCAGCGCAGCACTGCGGGGATAGAGGGGACGGCTGATGTAAGAGCCAGCAATTCCCCATCAGCCCAAGCTTGGCACCAGCTCCTGGCAGGCAGCCGAGCCGCTGCTTCCAGGGATCACCCATACCCCGAGGGGTGCCGGAGATTCTTCGCTATGCTCGTGCTCAGAGCCGCAGTCTCCAGGGACCCCCAGGCTAGAGGGTCTCAGTTTTCCTGGTGCCAGAAAAGGTGTCCCGGGACCCTTTGGAGCATCCCCACCCCACGCCCCGACTGTCCCCTCCCAGCCCAAGCAGCAGGAGGGGAATATTTCCCTAAATCCCCCCAGATGCAGATAAACCCCCAAACTGGAGCTCAAGCTGGGGATCGAGGGATGGCACCTCCCTTCCTCCCCTCCGCTCACCCCCAAATCCCTCGAGCGCCACTCCGAGCCCCCCGAGCTGCCGCTGATTAAAGCTTTCACCCCAAAACCCCTGATTTTTTTTGTGCTTTGAAGCAAAACGGCTCCAGCGGTGGCTCCTTCCCACTTCCAGGGCAAAGGAAGCGGCGGGATAAGGGTGACCGTGGCCACCGTGCTGCATGCCCGGTCATGTCCCGAGGCAGCGGGATGACATTCCCGAGTGCGGGACACGCCGGGACACACGCGGGATGAGGGTCGTGGGACGGCACGGAGCCACGGCCACTTACAGGTGGGGGTCAGGCGGTGCAGCCGCCGGGTCCTGGATGCGGCTTCCTCCTCTTCCTCCTCCTCCTCCCGGCTCCGGTTCCGCGCCAGCTCCGCCACTTGCTGCTGGTAGAGCCGCTGCGCTCTCTGGATGCTCTCCTGGTCCAGCTGGCGCCGGATGACGGGGGGAGTCGGCATTCCCAGCCGCTCCAGGATCTCCTTTTTGACGGCTTCCAGCTGGAACCTGTCCTGGTCCCACGCGTGGGGCCGGGAATCCGCGGCGGAGAGGAGCAGCAGGAGCCGGAGGCAGGTGAGCGCGGCCCCGGCGCCCCGCAGCGCGTTCGGCATCGCTCTCCTCAGCATCCTGCGGAAAACCGGCGGCTTCGGGGCAGGATTTGTTCCCAACTCTCGTGCAAAGGCTGGACGTGCTGCTGCCGGCGGTGCTGCCAGGGGGATGAATGAAGAGCTCAGGACCTGACTTTATAGAGCCGAACTTTGCCCGCCCTCCGTCCCCCCTCCCGGAGGGTGACGCCGGAGCGAACTCCCAGCAGGAATCTTTCCTCTCCTCCTGGGATTTCCAATAGGAGCTCCGACAGTGCTGGAGCCGGGTGATTTACAGGCTGGTTTGCAGCTGCGGAGATAAAAGATATGGAATACTCCTTCTCAGACACGAACATTTCCCTTCCACCTCCCGTTTTCCCTACGGACCGCACGGCTCGGGGAATTCCCCTCACCTCCAGCAGCCGGTAGTGGCGGAGCGGGGTGATGGCGAGGGGATGATGTGCGAGGCAGGAGCGCTGCAGGCAGCATTCCAAGCGCGGATTTCCCATCCTTGCATCCTCAGCCTGTCCGTCCGCCACCTCGCGAGTCGGGTCGCTGTTATCACACGGGGCTTGATCCGCCCCTTCCCAAAATCCCAGCGGAGCAGAGATGGGGCGGGGAGGCGGCAGCTCGTGGCCGGAGCAGGGAAAGGATCGGCACCGGACCGCAGGTGCGGCCGGGGGATGGGCTCATCCCGAGCCTGGATCCTTCTGAAGCAACCGCGGCAGGGGTGTAGCGGGTTCAGTTTGTTAACCGGGCAGAACCCGGTTAACCCCACAACACGGGGTTGCGTCAGCCCGAACGGAGCCAGCCGGGAGGGAGCCGGGCACGCCGGGTGGCACCGATCCAGCGGGGCCACGTGTGCTGGGCAGCACCGTGCCAGAGCGGGGCTGGGCAGGGGGAAACGCAGGGTGGGAACAAGCCACGGGCACCGGCACAGCACCATCTCCACTCCCAGCTCCTCCTCAGGGATGCTGGGACCGAAAAACCGTGAGCAGAGGGATGAACAGCTCCCGGTGGGATGAGGAGACGGACAGGTCCTCTCGGTGCAGGCCGGAGCAGGCGAGGCCATTCCCAAACGTCCTGAAGTTGATCCAAGCGCTCGGTGTTTGGCCGTGCTCCCGCCAGGGATGAGCGTGCGGTGATCCCGTGATTTACGGCTGTTTATCCCCTGCTGCTCCGCGGGGCTCGGCTCCAGCCTCGCTCCGGCTTCTCTCGCCCCGTCTCTCAAGGGGTTGCCTGAGGCGAAGCCGAGACCGAGTGTTTCACCCTAAAACACGGGAAAGGAGAAGTTTGTTGGGATGACCGGGGCCATGTGGAGGGGATTGTCCTGGCCCTGGCTCCGCTGCCCGGCTCCGGATCCGTCCTTGCAGCGGGATGGGTGAGGAGGAGCAGGAGCCCACCCAGGCCCCCTCCCCATTTCACTGCTTTTCCCTTCCCAGAGCATCCAGCTTGGAGGGAAATCCCAAGTGTGGCTCCCAGGGAAACCTCAAGTTTATCTCCAGGGCTTCATCCCGTGTGGATTTGGGCACTGTGAGTGGGACATCACCCACCCCTCCAGCAGCTGGGCAGGGATGGACTCCCCTCCTGAAGCACCTTCCCACAGGGAATTCCCAGAGCCCCGAGCCCGCTGGGATCCCTCTCCCAGGGATTTTATCAGCCAGGGCGATCGCAGCCCTCCAGCCCCCCAAATCCAGGGAAGAAAGGAGAGGGAGCATCACCCCAGGAGGACACAAGGGCAGAACCACCACGCCATTCCCTCCCCTCTGGACACCTCCGTGCCCACGGCGGGCACCAGCCCAGCCACCAGCCCCCTCCACCAGCCCCACGGTGCCAAATGTGCTGATCCAGAGCCGAACCGGAGCCCTCGGCACGTCCGGGTGCAGGAAGAGGCCCTGACCTCTCCGGTGACATTGAGCAAGACCCGGCAGAAACCCCGAAATCCCGAAGTTCTGCTTTTGCAATGGATTTTCTGCCCGTGGGCGCGAGCCCCGTGCCCAGGAGTGATGCATTCCAAGAGCATCAAAGTTTGCTGGAGCCGGATGTTTTTCCCCCCGAAAGGCGCCAGCAGTGGAAGCCGGAGATTTACAATCCAGCAAGGGCCATAAAAGAGGGATTTTGGGAGCGGTGGTTTGAATCCTGAGCGAGCGATGATGAAATGTCCCAGCGTGTCCTCACCAGCCCGCGAGAGGGGATTGCGCAGCCCCCGCATCCCACGTTTCCTCGGCTCTTCCTGGACACGTTCATTGGAAGGTCAGGTTAATCCAGGGCCTTTTCCCAGCAGGACGAAGGTTCCTCTCCAGTTAATGCATCCCATGTGGATCCCTCACCTCAGCACCGCTCTCCTGGCATGGATCTAGAGCAGGGATGCCCGGGGGATTGCTGTTTCCAGGGACCTCAGAGCAGCTGGGATGGGCTGAGGGTGAGGAGGATCCAACTCTGGGAAAGCTCAGATCGAGCCTGGAAAGGTGTGGAAGTGTCCAAGGCCAGCTTGGATGGGGTTTGGAGTGACCTGGGACAGTGGAAGGTGTCCCAGCCCATGGCAGGGGGTGGAACAGGATGGGTTTTGAGGTCCCTTCCAACCAAACCATTCCGTGATTCCGAATAAATGACATTTTTCCCTTCTCCAGATGCTGGTGGTCGGTGTGGAGTGTGGTGAAGACACAGAGCAGGGGGTTCCAGAGGGCTTCAATTCCCCCAAAAGCAGGAAATTCCCCCCAGCTGCCCGAGCTGGCAGAAGCTTGGGGGTTTTTTGCAGAGTTCCTTATTGCGAGTGGCAAGAGGGGAAGCGCTGCCTTCCAGATTTTAGGGCTACCAGTTCCTCGCAGCCGTTGAGCAAGGGATCTCAGAAAACGTGCCCAGAGAGTCCTGGGAATTGGTGGCATTGCCCTGGGACCGACAGAGAGGGATCAGGTTCTTCCCACATCCCACAGGACCTCAGCGCTCCCCAAAACCACTTGGGCTGAGCAAATTGGATGCTGGAGGGAGGATATTCCCTGGAAAAAAGGCAATTTGTGCTTTCTCATGGCGTTTTTTCAGCCAAAGAAGGGAAGAGCAGCCCGGCTGCTGCCGCCACACGGAGCTCCGAGCAGCACTCAGGGCTCGGCCTCGAGGGAAGTTGGACCAGGAATCATTCGGGGTGAGAAATCCCTCGGTGAAGCAGAACCCCAGGTGGGGTTTGCTCCACCCCATCTCATTTCAGGTCTGGAAAGGGGCACGGAGGGATGGGAGACAGGGCTGTCCCTCGGCTGCCAGCGTGGGATGTTTGGGAAGCTGCATCCCGTGTTTTCCCAGCGCCGGCCGCTGTCACGATGAATCGGCAGAGTGGACGCTGCGGTGACCTTTGGATGTTTCTAAATCAAAGACAACCAGGACAACCAGGTCAGGCGAGCAAAAAGCAGCTTTTGCCCCGTCACAGCAGGAATCACATTTTTCTCCCTTTGCCGTGAGTTTACGGCATCTCCCAAAAATGAGACTTCTGCTCCACTTGGACAAAGACATTCCTGCCTCGGCTGCACCCGCGGTCAACGATTCGCTCGGGTTCCCAGCCCCCTCAGCCCGGGAAGTGCAGGAAATGCCTCTGATCCGACCACCAAAAATGGAAATCCGGCTTGGGAAGTCCTCACTCACCCCACAATCACCTTCCTCTCGGAGATGCTGTCGGCACCAGGATGTTCTCTGCTTCCCAAGGAGAGCATCTTTCCTGGATGGGCTCCCTGGACAGGGAATTCCAGGGAGGGTCTGTGCTGGGCTGAGGATGATTTTCAGTTTGCAGACATGAAATAGAATCCCTTGAGAGCATCCTGGAGTTCCTGACCCTTGTGGGTCCCTTCCAGCTCAGGATCCTCAGGGTGAGGATACTCAGGATCATCAGCAGGGAACAAGCTCAGCCTAGGCAGGGTTGATGTGATGGTTAAAAAGCAGCTTTTCCACGGTGGGAGCATCTTCCTGTCCAACCTCACCCTTCCAAACGTGACAAAACAGCCCTTTCCTTCCATTTTTTAAGTAGATCCAGGAGGACATCCCAGGCCAAGGCTTTTGGGAGCAGTGTGATCCCTTGGGATGGTGGTGCTGAGCCCAGGAGTGAAGCTCAAGGCTCCAAGGGAGCCAGATGAGCTCTAAGTCTTTCCTCCGAAAAGCTTTCCATACTGAGCAGGGGGAAAAAATGGGTGGAGGGAACCAAATCCAACCTGGGCACATCCCAGAGCAGCACCTCTTTTAGCAGGGAAACCCTCAGGACACGATAAAAGGGAAGGATAACCCAGAAAGCTCCTTAAAAGTGTAGGATTTTAAGTGTGGATGCTTTGAATGATGGGAAAAATAGATAAAAGAAACCAAATCCAACCCGGGCACATCCCAGAGCAGCACCCCTTTTATCAAGGAACATGCTACAAGAGAAAGCCAACCCCAAAACCTCCTTAAAAATGCAGGATTTTAAGCGCCTGGATGGTTTTTGAAGCATGAGGCGCAATTTTGGACGAGGAACGAGGATGGAAGCTGCTGGAGAAATCGGGGAAGTCGCTGTCAGTCCGACCTCCAGCAGAAATAAATGTATTTATGTGCGAACCCGGACAGGGATCAGGCTCCACGTGCCCGTCAGGAGGGAATTAGTCACCGGAGCGTGACTGGGGAAAGGGCTGTGTGCACAGGGCACGTCGCTCCCGCACGGAGCATCCGCGGCAGCGGGGAGCAGCTGCAGAGAAGCAGCACGGAGAGGTTTCCCCCCAGGCTGGAGCCGTGGTGCCGGCTGGGAACCGGCCAAGAAAATCCCATCCCGCAGCAGAGGTCGTTGGAGAATATCCATCTGCATCTCCTGGAGCCGGGCACACCTCCAGAAAGGCACGGTGAGGAGCCGCGGGGTGGGGAAATGCTCAGCCGGAGCATCATCCCCGGCACGGGAAGCTCATCCTGGGAATTCTGCGCCGCGCCGGGAGCGTGTCCGTGCCCAGGCACCCATCCCGGGGGGTGAGAGGCGGCGGATCCTGCCCTGGGAGGTGCCCTGGGACGTGTCCACACACGCCTCACCGAAGGCAGCCAGGGCAGGAAATTCCAGCCATTCCCCTGCCCAAGAGCCGCAGCTGCGAGGTTTGGGTGGAAGCTCTGGGGAGCCCTCGGGCAGCACCTTCGCCGGGGCTCGGCTTTGATTTGCAAGCTGGGAAAACACGGAGAGGGAGCAGCCTGCCAGATGGACGCTGCCCAAAAATCCCACCTCGTTCGGGAAGGGCTTGGAAGGAGCTGGGGAGGAGGAAAGGATGGGAGCGGAGAAGAAGGAAGGATTAAAATCCACGAGGAGCCAGGCCACCAAAGGGATCTTCTCCACGAATCTCTGCGTCTCCACCGAGGAATCCAAGCGGGATGCTCCATGAGGAGCCTCCTCACGTGGACAAACCTTGGATCTGTCCCTCCGGAGCGTTCTGTTTGTAAAATGACCTCATGAGCACATGATTTACCCGAGGTGTGACATCAGCCCGGGAACACCGTGTGGGAAAAGCTTCTCACCTCATAAAGGGGATTAAAAGGGGAGTGAAATGATCAGGGTTGGCTCAGCTGTCGCTCCAAGGAGCTCAAATCCCGGCTCACCTGTGAGGGACACCCCAAACCTCCCGGTGCCCGGCGTGTGCCGGGTGTGGGTGGGTGGAATAAAAGCTCCATCTCCAAGAAAAGGCTGGAGAGCTCGGCAGGATCACCATGGCAGCCCAGGGAAAAAAAACCCAAAACCCATTCTTAGAATTAGGGCACAAAAAAAGACGGGAGAAAAGCAGGGATTCCAGAGGAACAGTGAGGTTTTCCCTTCCGATCCCGGCTCCAGACCGGGGAGGGACCACGATGTGACCTCCCTGAGCCCCGTCCCACGAGGCACCCCAGGTTTGGTCTGGGTTTTAATTACCTTGGGCAGTGAATCCGACTCCATCCTGCTCCGCCTGGATCCCGTGGAGCCGCTGCCGAGGGGTGACAGCAACAGCCAGCACCGGGCTGTGCTGCTGCCCCTTCCCCGCTGCCATTCCCTGTCCTGCCACCTCCGCCACACCGGGAAAAAAGGGGACCGGGAGAAGCCCCCAGGACCACGCTGGAGCTGTGGAGGGGTTGGAGCCTCCGGCTGTCCTGAATCGAGCTGGAATTCTCCAGTGTTGCACCCTCCTGGACCAACATGGAGCTGCCCAGGTGCTGCACCCGCTCCACGTCCTGGATCCCTCTGGATCTGCGCAGGGCTCACACCCTCCCCGTTTCCTGGACCAGCCGGAGCTGTTGCACCCTCCCCGTGTCCCGGATCGAGCCGGAGCCGTGCAGGGCTGGCACCTCGGCCGGCCCTGGGGTGACACCGAGCACAGGGCGCCTGGATGGCAGCACCATCTGGTGGCACCAGCCCTCCCAGCCGGCCCAGTTTGCTCCCAGTCAGGCCCAGTGGCAGCAGGAGCAGGGAGAGAGGAGCCTTAAAGCCGCCAGTACAGCGTCTCCATCCCTGCAGGGGGGTAAAGGACGCACGGATGTGGCGCTTGGGGACACGACTGAGCGTGGACGGGGCAGTGCTGGGGGAATGGCTTTGCACCAACCTTTAAAAGCACCGAGGGCGACAGGACACGCGGAGTCAGAGTCAAACTCTTTTATTTCCTTTGAAACAGGGGTTGGAATCCTCAGTTACAAAGTCCAGCCCGGCAGTAGAAGCTGGGAGCGCCTCGCCGGTCCCCGACACCGCAGCCCTCCCGGGATCCTTGGGATTGTTGGGATTTACAAGGCACTGCAAGAACACACGGAGGGAACAGAAGCCCCGAGGGGTTGGGGTTGGTGCTCCAAGAGTCCCGACGAGCACGGGAGCGGCGGCACCCGAGACGCCCACACGGACACGGGAGAGCCCGAGGGCTGAGCAACGCTGGGAAAGGGTCTGGACAAACACCTCGCTCCAAGAGGAGACAGCAAAACCCTCCGGAATTGGGCCAACCCGACCAAAAGCGGGGGGAGGAAGCAGCAAATTCTGTTTGCTCCCCCTGGCAGGTCCGTGAGCAAACCCGGGGAGCTCCGTGCGGTCTCTGAGGAGCATCCACAGATAAAAATGGGGATTCCCACCGCTTCAGGGGTTTCCAGCCCGATTTTTCCAGCCACACATCGGGCAAAATCCATCCCCATCCCCACCATTCTGCTTCCCAAGCGTGAGCCCAGCACGGGACAAGGCACTCCCTGATCATCAAGGTAAACATTTGTGATTTAAGAGGCTGGTGCAAGAGAAAAACCTGACGGTGGGTTTCGAAGTACCACGGAGTTTTCTGTAAGGGCAGTGAGAAGTTTCATTTCCCATCTTTTAATTCCTGCTCACGGGGAGGCATTTCCTTCCCTACTTTGTCTTAAAATAGACTGAGCAGAAGCAGGGCCCAGGTTTCAGCGAACACCTCGAGGAATTAATGATGTCCTCAGCTCTGGAGCTTTGGCAGAATATCCCTTTCAGCACATAAGACACTCATCAGACAGGAATAAAAGGTTTTTTGTTTCGTTTTTTGTTTTGTTTTCTTTTTTTTTTTATGAAAAAGTGCACTTTATACTGCAAAAAATTAGGGATTCTGGTGCAAAAATAACAAATCCATCTACATTAAGATGAGTATTTATGGTATCAACAAGGGGGTGGGGGGTTTCCTCCAAGTCAATCAAGTTAGAAAGAGCCTTTGCAACTCTGAAATTCCTATCATTAAAATAAAATTAAGCCATTAAAATATCATTGGGTAAAGTATTAAAGTAAAGGAGATAAAGAGGAAGGAAGTTACTTTGGGAAAGGATCTGTACAAATTCCTCGCTGACAATTTCATCTGCGCTGTGGGGTGAAGTCTGGAAATCAGAATGAAAATAAAACGCCCCACACGAAAGACTTTTTATGCCTAAAGATCCTGATTTTCAGTCAGATTTCAGCCACCACCACTCCCTCCTGCAGCAGCTCCGTGTCTGAGCCTCGGCTGCAGTGAGAAATCCAGGAGAAACCCAGGAGAAGTTAAAAAAGATTCGGGAGTCACAAGGAATTAAAACCACAACCCCCCACGGCCAGACCGTCATCGCTGCTGCAGCTCCCGTGGGAGTGGGGATTCACCAAATTCCCTCCTTTCCAGGGTTTTCCCATTTTTGGTTTGAAGAAGTTCCTCCTCCTCCTGCAATTCCTAAAAAAACTCCTAAAAAAAAATCCACCCGCCGGGGCAATGAGTCCGAGAATCCCAGGATGGCTGGGGTTGGAAGGGACCTTAAAGATCCCCCGGTTCCAATTCAACTCAGGATTATTTGAGCATCAGAAGAAGCTTCGGTGGATTTTAAACTTTTTTTTAAGACTTTTCCTCCCCAAAACCACCAGCACTGGGAGCCTGTGCTGTCCGAGCAGGCCTGGAAGCTCCAGCGGAATTCCTGGAAGAATCCCCTCTGCCAGCTGCTGAGGCACCAAAAGGTTCCATTTTTCCTGCTTGGGACACACTGGGGGGGGGTTGGATGCTACAGCTACGCCCGGCCCCAGGTGAGTTCAGACACAAAATCCCTTTTCCTGTGGGATCTTCCACAGCACAAACCCTGTGGAGGTAACGAACACACCCCTGGTTCAAGGGATGTCTCCAAGGAAGCACCGATCCCAAATTTATCCCAAAGCAGAGCGACTTTTTAGGGGTCGTTTTGGGCTTTTTTTGTGATGTCTCCAACTCTGCCAGCCCCAGCCAGGCCCCTCCTGGGATGGAGCTCGGCAGCTCTCGGCTGCAGTCTCACGTCACAACCACACTCCACACCTCGAACCCTCTTCCCGACCTTTCCGTCCTTTCCCACCTCTCCCGCTGCTCGGGAGGCTGGGGAACGCTCCAGGTAAGGGGAACTGCTCTGCAGGAGCCCACAAACTCTGCTGTTCTCCCCCCACCAAATCCCCAACAGCACCAGCTGAACATCCCTCAACCCCACCACAGAATCCCTCAGGTTGGGAGGGATCCCCAAGGATCACCAAATCCCACAGGAATCCTGGAGGTGGAGAGCTTTCCAAGCTCCCAGCTCCTTTTTCCTGGGGTTATGAAGCAGATTCCCAAGCTTAATTCACCTCCCGACAGCAGCAGCACCAAATCAAGACATCTACGAGTCCCTGGAGCTCCTCGAAATCCTCTGCAGCACTTCAGGACTGGAACAATTAAAATTGCCATCCCAAACACTCCCCAACACGTGGGCCAGACCCTGCTCCAGGAGGACAAATGACACCAGACCCGATCCAGCAGAACCTCCCCGATCCTCTCTTCCACGCCAAAAATTCCTCAGCCCCGTCTCCCCCTGAACCTTTATCCCCAGAGACAATTCTGCAGTCCCAGCATCCTAAAACACCCCCAGTTTTTAAAATTTTCCCACACTGCAGGCACGGGAATGAGCACCCCACCTGAACCTGCTACGCTTTTACTCACGAGCACAAAGTTTTTGGGGTTGGCAACAGGTCTCCCAGTCAGTGCAAATTAGCAAATTCTATTAATGGGTGATGTGGGAAGCGAACAGGATCACACAAAACATCAGCTTTTTGAAGCTCTGCATCAGTTTGATGTCCTATTCCCAAAGAAAATAGGGATCTGTAGGAGAAGCTTTGTGAATTGAACAAAAAGCTTTTAAAAAACACCCAAAAAACCCCAACCCCGAAGTATTTAATTTAGGTCATATTAAATAAAATTAGTTTAATGCTGTTTTTCCCAAGCTGGGCTACAGGAAATTTCTCTACCACCAAGACACCTTTTATAAACACAGCCTCAGGACTAATTCCCCAAAATCCCTTCCCCCCACCAAAAAAAAGAGGACAAAATAAATTATGTTTACTAAGGAACTGATCACGTGGAGCTTCCCAAAAGCAGACTGGGAGGAGAATCACGGCTTGAAGCAATGCCCAAAGCATTCCCAAAAAAAAAAAAAAAGGGATTTTTCACGCTGACACACCCAGGGCCAAGCACTGCAGTCCTTAAACTACAGCAGGCACGGAAGGCAGCTCCGGATTTTCCCCTGGAACAGCAGAGAGCACCCAGGCAAGGAATATTTTTAGGTGCTGAACAGGATGTAACTGCCCAGGCTGAACAAACCCGCGTGGGAAACGCTCTGCCCACGGAACTGCTGCTGTCTGCGCTCCCTGCTGATGGATCTGGAGCCACATCCAGGGGGATCTCCGAGATTCCGGAGGATGCGGGGACAGGGATGGACAGGGATGGGCAGGGATGGACAGGGATGGACGGGGACGGACAGGGACGGACAGGGACGGGCAGGGATGGACAGGGACGGGCAGGGATGGACGGGGATGGACGGGGACGGACAGGGAATGGACAGGGAATGGACAGGGAATGGACAGGGAATGGACAGGGAATGGACAGGGACGGACAGGGATGGACAGGGGTGGACGGGNGACAGGGATGGACAGGGACGGACAGGGACGGGCAGGGATGGACGGGGATGGACGGGGACGGACAGGGACGGACAGGGACGGACAGGGAATGGACAGGGAATGGACAGGGAATGGACAGGGAATGGACAGGGATGGACAGGGAATGGACAGGGAATGGACAGGGAATGGACAGGGATGCACAGGGAATGTCTCAATTGGAGATGCTGATCCCTCACGGAGCCCACCAGGGTCCTGCTCCAACCCCTCCGTGGGTCCCGCCGGCCCTTCCCACCCCCGCTGGGATTCCACACTGGGAATTTTGGGTGTGGCCTCACCAATCTGCTGATTTCCCACTTCCATTTCATCCACAGCTACGCTACAGGTGAATGAATCAGCTTCCCTGGGAACTGCTCCATCACCAAATCCTGCGGGACACACGGATATTCCTCTTCCCCAAGTTTAGCAGCTACGAAACACTCAGGACAAAAACTTCCAACTGACAAAGGAATAATCCTATGGGATAAAAAGCTCAACTAATCACAAAAAAAACCCAACCCAAACCTGTGTCAAAGCATGAAGATTTCAACAAAATATTAAATAGAATAAATTACTAATCAGGAAATCGGACAAGTGCTACCTCGGATTCGATGGGAACGACAATGTTTCACTCGAAGGCAAATTCCTCTGAGCAGGAAAGCCTGGAGAGTGAACAGAGAAGGAATTTCCTTGGGTCTATCCAAAAAAATCTTCCTGCTCAGGTGCCCTCAGCAGAGTTCTTGCAGCAGCTGCAACGTCTTTGTCCTGTCTCAAGGGCTGCCAGGAGTGGTTTTGTCCTCTGCCACCAGACTCCTCCTGGCAAGCTCAGGGCAGCTCTCACTGAGAGTTACGATAGCAGAGCCAGTCAGCACCAGAGAAATTCACATCGTGGGGTTTGGAAACCTTTCAGAGTGTTGGTTTCACGTGTGTTTACAGTTATCTGTAAAAGCATCCATTCCAATCACAGACTTCTTCATCCAAGCGGCCTCCCCACGTGACCTCAGCCACCGATTCTGTGCCTGTTCCTGCTCCAGCTTCAGCTGGGTTTTGTCTCAAATCTCAAAATTTGGCAGCCAATCTCCAGGCACGGCCAGCACCACCCACCTGCTGAGATCTTGCACGCCCCCTTCCCCAGAAGAGCTCCTGGGAAAGCTCCCACGAGCAGCACCCCTTTTGCACCCTCCCATTGGGAGGGGGACACCGCCGAAAGAGCCCGGAATCCTCACTCTAAGCAAAATTCCTCGGTTTCAAATCACTGCCTCTGGTTTCTGGGTGGTGGGATCGGGCTGAAGGGCTGACATTTGGTTTGGTAGGAGGTCTCCCCACCTGAATTTTTATGCCTCCACTCAATCGAGGCGGAATTGGGACCTCAGTTAAACATTACTCTCCTAACCTGGAACGAGAGGGAAAATCTGCAGCTAAGGAAGTTATAAATTACTCAACCTTCACCTTAAAAACAACAGCGAGCACCGAGGGCCCAGGATAAAGATCTCCCGTGGGGAAAGTGGCCCTCAGCAAAGCTCTTTACCCACTAATGATTGGTTTTAGACACACTTGAACCGAGGTGTTTGGTACAGGAGGTACACGGTCGACTTGAGGGAGGGAGAGGCAGGAAAAAGACATTTGGGAAGATTCAGGAGTCAGGCTCCAAAACAAAAACCAACTCCAGCGGGATTTGGGTTCCAAAAGGAACCCCAGACACATCCCTTCTACGGCAGCTACAGAGACCCTAAGGGTGTTTGGAGGGCGTGGGGTGAGGAATCAGTGCCTAAAACCATTTTCCATTTCAGCAAAGCAATTTCAGGCTCCTCATCCCCACCAACCTCTGCTTTCCAAGGCAATCCCACACCATCCCAACTCCTTCCCGTATCATCACCTCGAGTTTGGGTCGAGAGGGGGAAAACAAACCCAAAACCAACTGAAAGCTCAAGAATTAGTCACGAGAGAGGACTGGGTGAGCAACTCCCTGCACCTGAAGGCCAAGTCCAGGTGAGGAACTTCCCATGGGATCCGGCGGGTGAGGGATCCGTTCATTCCCTGGAAGCTCCCAGCACACTCCCTCCAGGAATGAGAAGCTGCAGGTGTTTTAGAGAAGAGACTTTGAATCCTTTGTTGCTTGGGCTGAAACTCACAGATTCGACAGAAAAAAAAAAGTTAATTTCTAGAAGTGGAATTTGTGGAATTTTCCTTTTTTTTTTTTTTGTTTGTTTGTTTTTTTTTTTTTTTTTCCTTGAAGTCTCCAATTCTGGATCCGGAACCGTTTTGTTTGTTTTGTTTTCTTTTGTTTTTTTTCCCCTCCCCCAAATACTTCGGCAGCAGGGAAAATTTTGGAAGTGCAATACTAGGAGAGCTCAGTGTGGCCAGGCTCAGTGTTCATGCTGACAGTTGATTTTGTCTTCGGGATGCTCCAAAACATCCAGCATCTCCTCTATGATGGCCTGCAGGGCCCGGCCCAGCTGTTCTGCCGAGTAAGGCTTCCCCAGCGGAGGCACGTGGATGAACGCCGACCTCCCCCGGCTCTGGTACAAGGAGGTGTAGTAGGTGAAGTCACAGACGTACCTGCAACACAAAACCAGAGATTATTCAGCAAAAAAAACAAAAAAAAAAGGGATAAACATGGATAAAGAGAGCTGTAGGTTCCCATCCTTCAGCACCGCAGCGGCGTCCTGGGGTTTCGGGGAGCAACGCGGGAATGTGAGGCAGGAATTGCGAGTCTGGGGGTGTGCTAATTAAAATTTAGGATGAAAGATGTGGATGTTTTTCTTGGTTTTTTGTTCCCCTGACCACTGGACACCGGGTGGTACTGGCAGGCCTGGGAAGTGAAAGGTGTGGGAGGCTTCAAAGGCCACGTGGATGTGGCGCTGGGGGACACGTGGTGGCCTCAGCAGAGCTGGGGAACGGCTGGACCCGGTGATGGGAGAGGGCTTTTCCAGCCTCAGTGATTCCATGGGAAGTGCAGGGATTGCAGGGGCCTCAAGAGCCGAGCACAAAGGGAGTGGGTGTGACACGGAACACGCTGTGGCTGCCCCTGGATCCCTGGAAGTGTCCAAGGACAGCTTGGATGGAGTTTGGAGCAGCCTGGGACAGTGGGAGGTGTCCCTGCCCATGGCAGGGGTGGGATGGGATGGGATGGGCTTTAAGGTCCCTTCCAACCCAAACCAGTCTGGGATTCCCTGATTCCATGAACAGGGTGACAAGATGGTGTTAAGATGTCACCAGGCTTCCAGTCCCTAAAGGGCTCCAAGGGAGCTGCAGAGGGATTGGGCTCAAGGGCTGGAGGGACAGGACACAGGGAATGGCTTCCCACTGCCAGAGGGCAGGGATGGATGGGATATTGGGAAGGAATTCCTCCCTGGGAGGGTGGAGAGGGGCTGGAACGGAATTCCCAGAGCAGCTGTGGCTGCCCCTGGATCCCTGGCAGCGCCCAAGGCCAGGCTGGATGGAGCTTGGAGCACCTTGGCACACAACTGGAAGATCCCTCCCAACCCAAGGCACTCCAGGATTCCCTGACCCCGCATCCCCAGGGGTCACCCCGGACCTGCCGGCGTCCTTGGAGATGGTGACGGTGACATCCAGCCCCAGCGCCGAGACCCTCTTGCACACGGTGTCCATGTCGATGATGGAGTCGATGCACTCGGGGCCGCCCTCCACGCAGCACTGGGAGCCCGGGCAGAAGCGACAGTTGTCCAGCCCCTTGTAGCCCACGTTGTGGCCACACTTCTCCAGGGTGACAGTGGTGGCCATGCCCGACACCCCGACGTGAACCACCAGCTGCCGGGGAAAAGGGACGGGTTACGGCGCGGGAAATCCTCGTGGGACCCCTTCCAGCTCGGGGTATCTGTGTTATCTCTGGATATCTGTGCCTGCTCTGCCCCTCTGTCCCCTTGTCCCAGCTCCCCATCCAGCTCCCTTCAGGCACCGACATCCTGGTGACACCCGAATGCCACCGTGTTCACTGTGGCTTTAGGGACTGGAGGTGGCACTCGGTGGTGCTGGGTCCAAGGTTGGACTCGGTGCTCTTGGAGCGTTTTCCAGCCTAAATGATTCCGTGAGATGATTTTTAAGGTCCTCTCCATCCCAAGCCACTCTGGGCTTCCGTGATTCCACTCCCAGTGAACCACAGAGGTGTTACAGGGGTTCTCCCCTGAGTATGAGAGGAACGAGGCGTTTTTACCACGGGTTCTGCACAGCGCAGCTCTTCTCGTTTCCAACCCCTCCCGACCTAAATTGTGATTTAATCAGGGTAAAAAGGAACGTTGGCACCTTCGCAGCTGCTGGAGGAGCCCAGGTGGCACAGACAAACCACGAGCTGTCTAGACAGCCCTCTGCTGTGGCCCCTTCACACCCACTGCTCTGTGAACTGGAGCACTCCGAGCTGTAAAATCCCACAAATTCACATGTTCCCGCTACAAAACAGGAAAAGATCCAGCCAGGGACCACCAGGCTGAAGGAATCATTAAAAAGGAGACTTCGCACGGTGCCCGCTTTGCTGGGTGGTTTTTTCTCCTCCCTTTACTCACTCACTTGGGGACTGTGCTTCTTCCACAAGGCAGGAATGAGTCTCTGCACAGTCTGGTACTCAACAGGGACCTCGTAGACGTGCAGATCCACGTCATCCCGCAGCCCCAGCTTCTCCAGCTCCTGAAAACACCAGGAAAGCAAAGGCAAGACGGTCAGACCCGAGGTGAGCAGAGGATTTACCCCTGGAAGGTTTTAATGGCAGAGTGAGGGACTTAATACCAGTTTACACCAGGTTGTAGAACCTCGTAAACAGCACCTGGAGTGAGTTTATGGCAAGCACCGTGAACAAAACCAAGCCACAATGGGAACAACAAAGGCATCTCTCCACCTGTGCTCAGTTTCACCCCCCCAGAGCCGTTTGTCTGGCTCTGATGTGTGTGTAACAAAGAAATCAACATTTAACTGACAATAGTTATCAGCAACGCCCACACTCCCCAGGAAATCTTGGCTCTGTTATTTATAGAGGGAGAGAGTCACAGACCCTACTTCTTCCCAGGAGTGACAGTGTGGAGAAGGGGGGACTGGAAGGATTTTATCCATCGCCCAGGACTGCTGGCCTGGAGAATAATTCCACATTTATTTCCAGATAAAGAGCTCTCAGGGCTGGGGGACAGCACTGGTGATTCAACTAAACCCAGTAAATGATTTCCCCCTCTCGGACATGAAAACATCCCAAATATCCTGGCAATAAACGGAGCCAATTTCCTCCAAACTTTTTCAAACACTAAGTGCCAGTTAAACACCTTGCAAAGACTTTAAAACCAGAGGAAAAGGTGTGGGTTTTTTTTTTCTCCCCAGTATTCCTGACTGGGAAGCACTGTTTGATCCCAAAACTGGGAGTTCCCTTTTACACACAGCCCATGGCTCTGGATGCTTCTCCCTGGCTCTGCTTTGGTCTCTCCAGTCCCACCAGCAAGGCTTTAGCTCATCTGGTACTTCAGCACCGAAATCTCTCAGAGCCATCAACCCCAAAGCTCCAGGAACTCAAGGATAGTCTGAAACCTCTGGGAAAAAAAAAGGGTTCTTAAACAAAACCATCAGCTGAGCCCAAACTTTGGAGCCAAGTGACACCAGGAATTGTTTTTCCCGTGGGAGAAGAGACCTTGGCCATCACGTTTAAGGAATTCCTGAGGCATCTAAGTGGGACCAAGCTTTCCTCTTGTCACCAAACGTCCAAAGCAGCTGTTCTCATGGATCTGAGGCACCAACAGGCAAGAGCCATCAAACCATCAAAGGACATTTCAAAATATCCCAGAGAAAACTAAGTCATCTCTGTGCCAGCTTTGGATGTGGGGATCAGAGTTGCTCTTCGAAGCAATCCTCAGGCTTTATTTTCCTCCTTGCAAGCTTCAGGCCAAGCAGAGCAGATTAGCTGTTTTCACCCTCAAAACTTGTGTTCCTCCAGGTTAAAAATGAAAAATTAAAGACACTTGAGAGGAGAAAGGCAAGCTGAGGTTTTAGGCCTCCCCCACACAAACGTGAGCGGTGTCTTGCTACCGTTTTTCTGTGTTTTCACCAGCATGAGTGTTTTTTTACCGAGGATAAAAACACTTTTTACACTCGCAGGGCCAAACCACGGCCATGTAACAGGATTTAAGAGAACTAAAACACCCAGAAAGGCAAGAGCAAGACTTTCGCAGAGCAGCAGACATGAGCAACAATGATAAATCTCTGGCTCCCAGGGCAAGGCTGATATTAAAGCCTTGCCGTATTGATTAGTGTCTGGCACACTCAGACATTCATTACCAGAGATGGATGCAAGGGATGGTTCATCACAGCTCCTTTACACAAACCTGCCTTCAAACCCTGCCCTGCTTTACGTGGAGCCCCAAAGAAAGCCCAGGAGTTCACAAATGAGAGCATTCAAGCAGCAGTCAGGCTCTTCAGGAGGAGGATAAACACTCTTTAGGAGTGTTAATTGGTTGGAATTCATCACCGCTTCTCGGAGGAGGAGTGATGCTCCCGAAGATGAAGGCTTAGGAAGGAAACAGCTCCCAGAGATGGATCTGACCGCTGGGAAGTTGTGCTGGATTGAAAAGAGAAACCTCCCCAGTGACAACCACCTCCTCCAGCCACTTAAACCTTAACTTTACCAAGCCACAACTTTTTTTTAACCAAGCCCAGC
>VXAD01008724.1:0-11035 GCA_013399195.1 Dicrurus megarhynchus
TATATATTTATATAGAAATATATATTATATATTAAAATATATATTTTGTAATATATTAAAATATATATAGTACATTTTCTAAATACATATTAATATATAAAAATATATATTTATGTAGAAATATAGCTATATAAGTATATATTTATATATTCACCTATAAAACCATATTCATACAAAAATATATCTATGTAAATACTTACATATATAAATATATATTTTTATATATAAAAACCTGTATCTATATAAATATCTATTTATATAGAAATCCCGTGTGTCTGCAAACACAACAGTGCCCTCCTTATCTCCCTCTATCAGACATTTTGGACGGTGCATCCCTGAAAATCCAATCCCACACATGTCTGGATGAGCAGCTTTCCCATCTCCCTCAGTCCAGCAGGGCAGTGCCTGCAGAGCTGCTCCTGAACAGAGGGAAAACCAAGAGTGCTCTGTCTCGGATCACACAAATCCCTCCAGGAATAAAATCTCTATTGCCACTCTCTAATTATTCCCCGTTATTTGAGCGTCACCCGCTGTACACTGAGTTTTCCCAAAGGTTTTCCCGGATTTATCCCGAATTCTGCCGTGAGCTGAGCCTGCCCGGGCAGCCCTTGGAGCAGCACAAGCTGCCAGCCCCGTTTGTGACCCGTGCTGGAGCTGCCTGAAGTTACACCCGGCTTTGCTGGGCTTTAGGACTGGACTAAGCCCTGCTGAGTGACACCTCAATTAGCAGGGAAGGGTAACGAGCTCCCAGCCAAAGGCAGGCACAGGAAAGGGCCCCTTTTCCCCCCGTGGTACCTCTGAGCCTCGGGGTTATTTGCAGGGTTTTGCAGCCAGGTGCTGCAGTGGAAGGAGCTCGTTCCGTGCTCTTGGTGCCCTTGGAATGAGAGCTGCTCCAATTCCCAGCTTTTTTCCCCCTGTCTTTAATAAAAAGAGGCTTTAAAGGAACAGGCACATGAGGCAAGGCAATTATTTTGTTATTAAATTTCACTTCTACATCACTAACAGGACTTTTATTCCCTCCACCTGACAGACTGTAGAGTATTAATTTTAATTTTTTTAATCAAAAATGAGTTTATTTGCTCTCTATTTGCTTAATATAAATATATTAAATATAAATGTATATTTATATAAGTTGTAAATCCTGCACTTGTTGCAGGAGAATGTCAGGAATAAAGCAGTGAATTCCCAAGTGGCTGAGGAAAAGATTTGGAATAGATTCCTCCAGATCAATCCCAAAAATACTTACCCCAGTCCCCTGGTGTTAATTAGCTAGCCAGAGATAATTAGCTCTGACTGTAGCACTGCTTGAACATAACAATCCTCTTTCCACTGGCTGAAAACTTTTTTGGGATTTGCTACTTTGACTTCCACTGGAATCTGATAAAAAGTGATCCCAGAGGAGTCTCCAGGTGGAAAAAGCAAGATCCCAATCCCACAGAAAACCTCAGGATAATCAAGGCCTTACACACAGCAATTCTCCTCCTGAGCTTGTTTCTTTAGTTTAGGAAGGAATTCATTTTGGAACCCTGGGAGATGGTTTGGATTTTATTATCAGAATTTGGTTATTATATAATAAAATATTATTATTATCATGCATTTTATTTTGTATTCCAGAACTTTTATTTTATAGGAGGAAGTGAATTCATCCAGGCTGGCTCTTCTGATGGGAGGAAAACACAACTGGAACAGCTGCTCCAGCTTTTTTAGGGAATTGAGAAAATTCTATTTAGAAAAAGATCAGGAATTAGATCTCCCCTCCAATCCTGACATAAAACATTAATATGAATGAGGTCAAGGCAAAACTCCCAATATTTCCAGTGAGATTTCTGCCTCAGGAAAAGCCACTGGAAGAACCATTGGGAAAAGTCCTTTACAGGACAAAACTTAACTCAAAAAGGAATATCCCAAGCTTAAGTGGAATAACCTGACAGCTCCCACCCTTCCTGAAGCACAGGAAACCATCTGGAGAAGAAGAAAAAAACAAAAATCTTCAAGATATTTCCAATGTTTGTGAAGCATTCCACAATTTTTCCAATATTTATCCAAGAAAATTCTCCCCAAGTGCCCAAGGAGAACCCTCTTTAATTTGCTTCCTGCTAATTGAGTGGATTTTGCAAATAGACACAACACACTGAAATTCTCAACTTCTTTAATCCTCTTGATGAGAAAGAGAAAAAAAACCGCAGCAATAAAATCCTTGGAAGTAACAGAGCTTTTATGGATAGCAGAGGTTAGGGATGGGGCTCTGGAATCACAGCACAAATTCCATGGCAAAGGGATCAATCCTGCCCCAAAATCCGGGCGCTTCGCCCTTGGAATGTGGGCAGGGCAGAGCCACCAGAGGTGACAACGCTGCAGGGGAGCAGGAAAACTTTGGAATTGGGAATGGAGAGCACTCACTCCTCCTTTGGGAAGCCTTCCTGGCTCCCAGCTCCGTGATCCAGCGAAGTCATGGATGCGCAGTGGTGACAAGGACAGAGAGAGGCACTTGGACAAGGATCTGGTTCTAAAGCCATAAAAACTTTGGTGGGCCTGGCTCAGACCCTGAGGAGGGAACAGGAGAGCCACACGCTCCTGGGACAGGCTGGAAATCCACGGAGTTGGATAACACTGGGAAAAGACCAATGACAAAGTTACAATTCCTGGATCCTCATCCTGTGCAGCCACATCCACACTGAGCTGCGCTGCATTCCCACGGAATAAAGCCTGAAGGATTCCCATTGTTCCACGAAAAAATTGCTCCAAGATTGACTGGGATGAGATTAAAATCTGATTTATTGCTTCATCCCTGGAGCCAAATTGCAAGGCATTGAAATTCCAGGTATTTCAGGTGCCTTGGAATTTCTTCCCTGTTGTTCCCCCATTGATTGTTTTTCTGATAGCTGAAGAGCCTGGAACCTTCCTGTTGAAACATCTTTGTAATTGCAATAATTGATCCTAATTGCTCTCTTTGCATTTCCAAATTCCAGAGGCAAGTCTAGATTACATCCAAGCACAGGAAAACAACGATGAGATCCAAGCACTGCCCTATTACCTCTCTTTTTTTTCACAACGTATTTAATGACCTAAGAAAGTTACAAAAGCAACTTGAAATTACATTTCTAGATATAAACTAATTAAATATATTTAGCTAAACACTGAGGAAATAAATCCCAAGCACCATGAAGACAAAAAACAGTAAGAGATGAGTAATTCCAGGGTAATTAAGGACTTTTTATGGAGCCTCTGGATGAGTTGGAGACCACTGAAAGTTGACCTCATTCTCATTTTCCAACAGGAAATGAGTGATGAGCCCAGTCCTGCAGATTTTATTCAGTTCTGTATCCTGGGAGAACAATTTCGTGACTCATGCCATTATTTTGTTTTTTTTGCCAGTTCCTAATTTCAGGAATGGCAGATTTGCTGGAAATTTCAGTGGCATTTTCAGAGGATTTTGAAGACTGTTGGCCCGTGAAAGGCAGAATTGTTCAGATAAGCGAAGATGGGAGATAAGCCTAAAAAAGGAAATGATAACCACGTTTAAACTCCTGCCTGGAATGCTGTCGATCCATATTCCAAGCCACACGTGGTGAACACACATTCCCAAAAGACTACAAATAAATAACAGCTACTTTATTCTCTAAGAACACCTGGAATTGAAGAATTCCCGACAACGCCGAGGGAGAATCATCAAGTCAGAGAACGCAAAGGTCACAAGAACCTGAGGGAGCTGAGTTTGAGGACTCAGTTGCCACTGAGTTTCCTCATGATGGGGCTGTCAGGCTCAGCGTTGGTGAAAATGCTCCCCACAACCACGTGGGTACCCCAAAGGTTGTGCCTGATCACTTTGCAGCATCCCAGGTCATCCACGGAAAATCCCAAATGCCGATAGCGCTCATCGGTCTCGAACAGGGGGTTGTTGGTGTAAGGCCCAAAAAACTGAGAGACAAAAAAAAAAAGAGAGGATTTTCCACATGAGGATTTAAAATTGTGAAGTATGTTTAAAACAAAGCCTGAGTTCAGCTGTGCCAGGCTGGTGGAGAAGTTTTGAGTTTTCCTTTGAAAGGTTTTCCTCTGGCACTGGAGTGCATTTGGGTATTGATCCCACCCTCATGTGCTTTGGAATTAAGGACAGAACCCTGCTAGAAACAGCACAAACAGGACATGGACTCAGGAGAGAAACTTGCTAGGAAATGGCACAAATTAAAAATTTAACTTTGTAATGAGTCCCTACAGGGAAAGTTGGTCAGAAGAGCAAAAATGTGACTAAATTGCAAACAGGTATTTAAATTAAAGAGGTATTTAAGTTGCAAATAGGTATTTCAGGTCTGTACCTCAGGAGGAAGCTTCTGACTTAAAATCCACTCCTGATCCTTGCCAAGGATGTTGCTGCTGGAGTCTGAAGACAAAACCCTACTTCCATCAATCCCTAATTCCTGAAATGCATGGAATTCTGGGAAGCTTTTAAGCACTGTACAACCCTTACCTGCCTGTTCACCGTACAAACATCCTGATTGCCACTGTTGACACAATAAATCCCAGCTTTTTGTAGTGTTTTTAAATAAAACCCCACTAAGCTGAGCTTTGCCACGATCCCCTTGAGCTACAGTACGGTTTTAGCAGAGCTCACACTAAAATCCATCTCCCACTGAATGCACCCCCTGTTCTACAGGAACAAAAAGTTCATTTTTTGGGACACAGGCATCATTAACAGGTGCAAAGAGGCTTTTTAAACCCTTCACCTTCACAGGTGTCAGGGTTCCCAAGTTACCTGGGCAGGGAATAAAGTAACCAAGAGATTTGGGGCATAAAACTTCTCCAGTTGCCTAAAATCCAATTTCATTTCCTAACAATGTCCCTGCACTGAGAGCTGACACACGTGGGGAACTGGCTCAGGGTTATAATCTTAATTTATTAAAGGAATTAGCCCGAAAAAGTTGGATTTAAGCCAAATTCCACACAGCAATCACTTACTGCCAGTCCTGAGGATGGATCAATGAAATCAGCCCAGTAGCCTTCAGAAGAAATTGCATAGCAGATTTCCTTGGCACCATTGATGAACTGGAAGGAAAAAAAATCGGGAAAAGAAAGGTATCAAATGAGGTTGTTATCACACAAAAAGAATTATTTCTAACTTTATCTATTCTAGATGAAATCCTTTCTTTACTTTCAGTGATAAAAATTGGATTTTCTCTCCAATTAGTGCCCTCAGCAGCTCAACGTTTCAAATTTATAAAAATTTGATTATAATTACTCAGCTTCAGTCCCTTAAGGGTCCAAAATAAGGGAAATCTACCCTGTACAATAAATTCTGTACTAGTTCAAATTTACCCCAGCAAATTCTGTATTTTGAGGTTTGATGGCTCTGATGACTAATTATGTCCAAACTGCAAATTAGATCCCAAAAATCACAATTCTAGGCACAACACTTCTGATCCAGGATCTCTTTTGGTGTTGGAACAAACCCTTAGAGTGAAGTTAACAAACACTTGAGCTGGATTAATGCAAATATTTAGATTTGACTGCACAGCCTCGTTGTTTAGCCCCTGAAATGAGGACTTTTCAGGTGAATTCTGCCAAGCAAACAAACAGATTCCCCCGTGAATTTGCTGTTTGTAACCTTTAGAGCAGGAGGTTACACCCAACATCCTCACACCACCCCCCAGTGACCGGATTAGACCTGACAGGGAGGTGCCCGAGGAAAAAAGATGCCAATTAACACATAATTAGACCAGATTACAACGCCAAAAAGCAACAGCCCAGAAATAATTCAAAGAGTAGAACGCACTGAAATGAAGGGAATTTTAATTTGTGGGTAATTTTATGTTGCTTCCTTTGTTTTGTGTTTGCTTTAGAGAGGCCATGTTTGCATTTAAAGGATTGGAAAGGTCATTTCCAGGTGAATTTCAGGCATAATTATGATTTATATACAGATTAAATGCTGGGTTTGGGGAAATTGTTACAAATAATAGGTAGAAATGTTATTTTTTTGAGGTGCTAAGGGGGAAATGGCAGCAGTGAACAGCGACACTTAGTGGGGTAGTGCCAAAGCTGTGGAAAATGGGAAATAGAGGGATTTTCAGAGACCTCTAGTGGTAAAAGAACAAGGCACGGTTAAGATGAAGTAACAGAACTGAAAGCCAGGGTAAAAGAATTTAAAAGCATCCATCAAAGTGGAAAAAAACACCAGAGAAATTAGTGGGCTTTTACATTTTCGATCAGTAAAAAGTGGTCAGACAGACTCTGCAGTGGAATCTTAATGAAATCCCAGGAAAACAGCAGTGAAATCCCACACAATCCACTGGATTAAAGCTGGAGTAAGGTGAGAAAATAGTTGCTGGATCAGGACAACAATCAAGTACCCTTCTTAATCTCCTGTAACATTTTGACAGACTTTTGGCTCACCCCACTCTGAAGAATTGAAGAATTCTAAGCAGACATTTCACACAAAGCAATCAAAACATTTTAAAGCTGGGGAAAAAAAATCTCCATTTTATAAGAGAAAAATATTAACTCCAAAATGCTTTAAAAATACAAGAACAGAGCTGGAAGTGCACCAAAGCTTCATCTGCAAAGAGAAATGAGCTGATGAACTCACATTTTCTAAGAGCATCTCTCTCTCATCCTCCACCTCCTGGCTCCACACGGTCATGTCATTTTTAGTCTTCTGGGTGACAGTCAGCACAGTCAAACGGCTGGAATTCACCTCTGGGAACAGGGACTCGAAGTCTAAAACATGGGAAAACATCATGGTCTGCCCAGCTCTTCCATTTGAGCCTCCCCCTCTCACCCAGAGCAACATTTCAGGCAGATTTCCTCTTTGAAACTTGTTTTATTCCAATTTAATTTTGGTCATTTCCTTCTTGAACAAATTAAAAATGCAGACTCAGTGCTGGTGAAAGTTTCATGATTCCCATTTGTTGTTTTATTCCAATGCCAAAGGATTTGATAACTGGATTTTGGATAGGGAATTACCTCCAGAATCTTACCTAGCACTAAAGCAGCAACTGGAAATCACATTTTTATATGAAATATCCAAATATTGTCAACAGCAAAGCTTTGGTTTCCATTCTAGACAATGGGATTTTTGTAATTATTAACTCTGAATTAACCTTTTCTACTCCACGTTCTGTGGTATCAATTACAGAGGATTTCCTTCGATGTTTCTCACATTTTAAAAGTTGGAATTTCTTTGTCATAAATAAAAGTGAACCTTTTCTCAGCAGCTCAGGACAGGCTTGCACCGCACATTCCACCTTGGCATTTTCAAAGTAGGTTTCAGCATTATTGATCTGCTGCTTCTGGGGAGCATCAGCACCCTAAAAACCAGGAAAATTGGAATTTTCTCAGTTCCTATAAAACAGGAATCATTCTGTACATCAAAATAAGGGTTTCTGATCAGATACACTTGAGTAGTTTCAGATGATTTGCAATGAGACTTCACATTTTTCAGCTATTGAAAGTGAAATAGATTTTGGTGCTATTTAAACCCACAAAGAAATATTTGTATTTTATAGAAATGAGGAAGATTTCTATGTTATTTTAATTATATTGTGTCAAAGCAGAATACATGTAAATACAGGAATTACATTAATAAATATAATATATAAATGCAGACATTTTTGTTAATTATCTGTCTGAAACAACTATTTTAAGTATTTCAAACAACATTAACTGATAGATTTCAGGTTTGTCTGATTCTAAAAGCACCTGGTTTGCACTAAATGAGCAAAACCAGAATTTTCTGGTGACTTTTTGGGGAAAACAGGATCCACCCAAGCTGAAAACAGAACCTGGGGAGCTCTCCAGAGGCTGATGTTTCCCAAGCACTTCGGGATCCAATGATTCATTCACAAAATCCACGCTCCAGCACTTTTCCAGTGGAGATTTGCTCATGGACTCCCAAAATCTGAGCATTCCAGAAACTCAGAGCCTGGAAAGCTGAGTGAGCAGCACTAAGGATTTGTGGGAATGTTGGGATCATGCTGGCAATTATCAAGGATTTTGTTGATAATGATGTATCTGACTGGCAGCTCTGCCAAAACCCGGTCTCATCGTGAGGCTGGGGGATTCCTGTGTGAATTCCATGGTTTTCAGAACTAAACACTGCCCAAACTTTGCAAACCCAGGTCCATTAAGTAAAATACTGAAGAAAATTTCAGTTTTACTTGGTAAAAGGTGGTGAGACTTGGCAAACAGCAAGTTTGGAGACTGAAATTCTCCCATTAAGTCACTCCTAAAATGCTATTTCAAAACACAGCCTGAAATCTTTCTTTCTCCTAGAAGAAAACAACTCCAGGCAGGTTCTGTGGCACCTCTTGCTCAACCCAGTTAAAGTTCAGATTTCAAAACTGTGCAGAAAATCCCTCCTTGGGAGGAAAGGGGGATGCATGAGCTCTGTTTCTCTCACACCCAGGAGGAGTCTGTTCTCACCTGGAATTCATTGATGTATTGTGCCATTACAAACTCATGCCTCTCGCTTGCTGAGGGCTCTGCTAAAATATCAGGGAGGCTCTTGGAAGCTTGGGATTTCTTCTGGGAAGCTGTGCCATTGAGGTGGCAGTCAAAGCCAATATTCCCAGGCAGCTGGAACCTCTGGTCCTGGGGACCAAAGGGCCCCATCACCTCATCCGGCCACACAGTCCTGGGACCTGCAAGAGGCCTCCTTTCAGTCAGCACATCCCCAAAAAAAAGCAGGAAAACCCAAAGAAAAACCCCTCTCCCACACACAGGTTTGATCCCAAACATCAGCGATGCACAAGTCACAAAAATCCCACTTCCACATTCCGGCAGCACACGGATTTAAAGGGAATAAATCTGCTTTTCCTTACATAAATCAGGAGGTGCAGCAGCCACGTGAGGCTCATCTGAGCCAGAGGAACCTGCTGTGGAAAAAGCCTTGGGATTCCCAACTCTTTTGACTAAGGAATAAAAGCCTGGGAGGTAGGTGACCAATCTTGCTCTGTTACAGAGCACCTGAGGAGGGAAAAACAAAATTAAAATAATTTAAACACAGCTCTGTGGGTCACAAGAGAAATCCTCCCTGGATAATTAAATCAAAGTTTTAATTATGATCAGCTGTTAACATCAAGTTTTGGAAGTATTTTATTGTTATTTTTCTATTTTGCTATTCCAAGCAAAGAAAAAGCCTAAAAACACTTAATGGAAAGTCTCTCACGTGAGGAAAACCCCTGAAATCTTCCAATAACACCACTGAAACCCCACAATTTAAACTAAATTACAGATAGGAATTGTCTCCATGACTATTTCCATGCATGTCACCCTGGAAAATATAAATCCCACCTGCCACAGTGTGGGTGGTTTTTGTAAAATTCAACTTTTCAGGTGGGGAATATAAATTCTTTGGAGAAAAGAACACAAAAGGATTTTTCTCAAGCACCGTAGCATTGATTCTGTAAAAAATTATGCAGTTTTGCCACTAAATATGCGTGGAACAAGTTTACATCAAGAGAGGCACTTTCAGAAGTAGTTTCCTTTTAAAAGAACAGAATAAATGGTGCTATTTACATGTTTCATATAAAAATTGTATTTAAAGCATCAGGACCTGAGGCAATAAAAGGTTTCTCATTCAGCACCTCTGTATAAATATAAAATAATCCCTACCAAGATCATAAAGACTCAAATGCTTAAAGACCCACTGAATTTATGACTTAAATCAATTATTTACAGTTCAAGCCTGAAGCTGCCTCATTCCAAAACAGCTTTAAAAGGTTCCTGCACCACAACAAAAGCCTGATTCCACTTAAATCTTTTTTTCTATTTTCTCTATTATGTAAAATCACCATTGAAATTAATTTTTGCACAACGATTACGTGATAAACAGATGTAAACAATTACAGCCGACATGTAATTAGAAGAAAAGAGCATTTTTCCTTATTATCAGCCTCACTCAGCACGGAGATGTCACTAATTACAGCTGTGACTGAGCTCAGTCATGCAAATATTTACACACCTGGCATTACACGAGTGAAACAACACCGAGGAAATGAATGAATTATTCATGGACCCATGGCAAGAGCAATTAAAAAAAAAAAAAAAAAGAATCAATAAAAGACATTTTCTTCTCCAGCCTGAAATCAGCCGGGTGAAGCCGAGTGTTACAGAAACACAGAATTCCTTTGTGGCTGAGCACAGGATAATATAAAAAGCACAAAAAAAATCCTATTTAATCCTCAACTATGTTATTCCCGCGATATCCAAACTGAAAGAGCTGGGTTGGGGAATATTGGGAAGGAATTCCGGACTGGGAGGGTCGGGAGGCCCTGGAATGGATTTCCCAGGAAAGCTGTGGCTGCCCCTGGATCCCTGGAAGTGTTCAAATCCAGCTTGGACGGGGCTGGGAGCACCCTGGGANCCGTGAGGGCCGCGGAGGCGGGACAGTACCCGCGGTGGGCACCAGGGGGTAGTCACGGAGCGTAAACCGCCCTCATCGCCCCCCCCGCCCCAAGTCATTCCCGGGGATCCATGAAGTGGAAAATGGGGAGAAAAAGGGAAANGTCCGTAACTCTACTGAATCCTCAATTCCACTCTTCCCGTGCTATCCACTGAACCTGGCGTCGCTCACTCACATTGGCCATGGCAAACGGTGCTCTCCCCTCGCTGACAGGCCCGGATACCCCTGGAAAAGAGAAGAGAGGAGGGAAGAGAACATAAAGGGAGCAAGGAAAAGGAAGGGAAAGGGAAAGGGAAGAGGAAAGGGAAAGGAAGGCACTGGACTCCCCAGCCCCGAAGCCTCCTCATCCCCCGCCCGCCCCGCATAGTCTCTCCCGCGCTCCCCCGGCGCAGCCCGGTGTCCCAGGAGCGGCGCTGCCGGGGACAGGCAGCGGCAGGTGACGGGAAGGGAGAAGGAGCCGGGANTTTTATTGAAGGGAATGGAGGGGGGAGTGTTTCCGCTAAGGAAAGGCGCAAGGCCGGGGGTTCGCTGGGAATGGGGAGCATCAGTGGCACTTCTGCCTCAAAATTGTGACTTCAAGGGAAATACCTCAAATAATTTATACAAAATAAAAAAAAATATATATTTAACCTTCTTCAATGG
>VXAD01008724.1:11168-27678 GCA_013399195.1 Dicrurus megarhynchus
TCCTGCAAAATGGCGGCGGCCGCCCGCCCCCGTCACGCCCGCGCCGCGCGCCCCCAGGCTGAGGCAGTCGATCCGCCGACACCTCGATCGGCGCGGCGCGGAACCGCGCGGAATCCGCCGCTCGGCGCTCGGTTGCTCACGGCTGCGGACGGGGCGGTGGGAGGCCCTGAGGGGGAAGCGGCGATGGCGGCGGGGCCCGGCGGGGCCGGGGAGGTCCCCATGGGATCGGTGGGGTTGGGATCGNGCTTGGAAAGGTCCCAGCACGGGACTCGCGGTTTCACTGCGCTGTCCATCGGAATTCCCGGAGAAGCTGTGGCTGTCCCATCCCTGGAAGTGTCCTAGGTCAGGCTGGATGAGGCTTGGAGCACCTTGGGATAGCGGAAGCTGTCCCTGCCCACGGCAAGGGGTGGGAAGGGGATGAGCTCGAAGGTCCCTCCAACCCAAACCAATCTGGGATTCTATGAGGTCGCTCCAAGGTGTTTGACTTTTTCTCCATCCACTTCAAATTTTAGCCGTCATTCCAGAGGAGGATGGAATCCAGGATCCCTGGAAGGGCGCAGTGCTGTGCAAGCCAATGCAACTCTTGAAACGTGGGATTAAAAATATCAAAGGAGAGGTGCCCAACCCCAAATCCCCTTTAAAGCTGCTCCCAAAGGCCTGTTTTGCTGGTTGCTCCTGCTCCAGAGGGAAAACACACACAAACCCCTTTGGAATACCTGGATTAAGGATCTTCCTTCTCAATTTTTGCCATTTCTTCACTGTCCATTCCAAGCAGCTTTGCTGGTTGAGGACAGGGAATTTTAATCTCTCCCAAATAAAAGATTGGGCGTTCCCATCCCTCAGCGACTCTGCACAAGGCCTTGAATTTATTTTACTTGTAACCAGAGATTTCTGGACTTTTATTTTGCTTTGCCACTGGTTTATTAGCAGAAACTTATTACCATAAACCAGTTCCAGAGGTTTCAATAGTTCAAAATCAGAGCAAGACATTGGTTTTGTGTCCATGGTGATAATACTCAGCCCTACAGTGTCCTTATATCATTTAATAAAGTTTTGGCTTTATTTTATTTGGATTATTATGATATCCATTCCTAAACAATACGATATATTAAGTAGCTATAACATTGAAATTTTAATTTTTGGACTTTTTTATGAGCACATTTGCTCACTACTGGATGCCACTCAACTCTTTTATTAATTCAATGTTAGCACACTTAAATCTCATTTGCTTTTAAATGAAATATTCATGTGGAATCTCTGAACTTCAGCAAAAAAAAAAAAAAAAAAAGATGAGACATTGGAGAAATTCAACTTTTAACTCTTTACAGAACGTGATTTATGTCCTCTAATAGGAGGCACTCTGGATTACATCCAGCCTGTCCTGACTTGTCCTTAGGCAATCCCAGTTTATCTCCTCTCCAGGGCTGCCACTTCAAGATACTCCAATCAATCCCTGAGTTATCAGCCCCTCAAGTTTGTGCCCTGAATTCATAAAGATTCATTTCAATAAAGTTTCTATCCAAAGGAGACTGCAAAATCAAATGATCCAATTACAGATTTATCAAATATTAATAAGGAAAAATCTTCCAGATCTTTCAGATGCCAACATCCTTCTCCCCTGGTGTCAGGAAAGTAATTAGCAGCTGGCTTTGATTAAATTCTTCCCTCGGAGATTGGTGCTCTCAGTTTGAGGGAGAGGAAGGAATGCACACAACAGGATTCCTAATTCCCCCTTTGAAAGCCTTTTTGGGAAAATCTCCGTGGGTTCAGTTCAGGGAAACTTCTCTGTGTCCAAAACCTGCAGCAGTTTTGGAGGTGAAACCTGAAGTTCTTGACCCGGTTTTGCTGTCCTTCCTGAGATGCTCTTTTTCCTCAGGGATCCCAGCATGGGAAGGACGTGGAGCTGCTGGAGAGAGTCCAGAGGAGTTCATGGAGATGATCAGAGGGAAAGGCTGAGAGAGTTGGGGTTGTCCAGCCTGGAGAGGAGAAGGCTCTGGAAAGACCTCAGAGCCCCTGGCAGGGCCTGAAGGGGCTCCAGGAGAGCTGGAGAGGGAATGGGGACAAGGGGTGGAGGGACAGGACACAGGGAATGGCTTCCCAGTGCCAGAGGGCAGGGATGGATGGGATATTGGGAAGGAATTCCTGGCTGGGAGGGTGGGGAGGGGCTGGGCTGGAATTCCCAGAGAAGCTGTGGCTGCCCCTGGATCCCTGGCAGTGCCCAAGGCCAGGTTGGATGGGGCTGGGAGCAGCCTGGGACAGTGGGAGGTGTCCCTGCCCATGGCAGGGAAGGAATGGGATGATCATTAAGCTCCTTTCCAACCCAAACCATTCCATGATTCCATGATTCCTCTCTCTTTTTTGGGACAGTGCTTTCCTCTTGGCACCTTGAACAGGCTGCAGCACAGGGAAGGAATTCAGGAATTCAGGAGAGAGGGATGCAGAGGGAACTCTCCCAGTCACCACCTCCTTCTGCCTAGAAAAAACTCCAAGCCCGAGCTGGGATTCTCCTTCCATGCCCAGACTTGCTAGATTCCTCGCTCTGGAAGCAGAGGAGCCAGATGTGCCCCTGAGAAGCTGCTTCACAAGGAAAAAGTGGATTTTCAGCCGTTTCCTCTCTGCTCTGCCAGGAACCCAGAGAAGCTGTGCAAACTCCATCCTTGGAGTCTTCAAAACTCTTCAAAACTGCTGGAATTGGACTGGAAATCCCACATCCAGGGTTTTGTCCTAGATGTGAGTCTTTGCTGCTTTTATTCCCCATTCCACCCTGCTGTCAACCGGGTGGGATTCACCTGGAGGCACTGGAATTCTCCCTGCTGGTTTTCCCTTTGGATACAGCAGAAGCTGGTTAAGTGGTGATAAAAACACCGAGATATTCCCATTGTCCATTTATCTGTGCAATGATGGATTGCGCTGGTGCTCCCAATCTTCCTAATGGCACCCATTAAACTTCATTAGGACTGTGTTAAACCCCAGTTCAAATCGTTGGCATCGATTTTGCATCTCTAAAACCTGCTCGCAGCACGTCAGGAACCGTGCTGGCCTCCCCAGCATTCCAGCCACATTCCCTGCCGTTCCAAAGGGCAGAGGGAGGGAGTGGGATCTCAGCCTGTGGTCCAGGGGATATTTAGGATCACCCTGCAGAGCTGACAGTTCTCAGCCATCCTTTGTCACTGCCCCAGCCCGGGGGATTTTTAGCCTCCAGACTCCAGCTCAGCCTTTTTGTTTATCCAATTCATTCCCTGTATTTATTTTTCCTCGCATATACACTGGGGCTCCCCCTTCCCTTGACCTGCTAAACCTCGGGAATGAGGAATGTCTGCTCCTGAGTGCCAGGGAAACGGGGATGGAGGAGAAGGGAGGAAAGGTTTTAACGTGCTCTTTCCCCACAAGAGTAAACATCCTCTGGCTATAGGAAGAGTAAACTTCCCCTGGAAATGGATGTGTTTACATGAACAATCTCTTTCTTCTGGCATTTCCAGAGATTTGCTGGCTACCACTGGGAAAAGATGCTTTTAAGTGAGTGGTGCAATGACACCAGATAAGTCTTTGCATGATTTGTTTTCTTTTTTGGGAAGACATTCCCCCCTGGATGGATTGCTAGGAACCTGAAAGGGATTTCCTCCTTTATCTCAGGGCCTTGTGCCCCTGCCCGCTGGAATGTCCATCCCAATGGGCACTGGGGGAAAAAAGCCTCTTCCCAGAAAACTGCCTGGCTCTGACTCTGCTTTATTGGGATTTACTGGGAATCCTTTACCAGCACAGCTTCCCCTGTATCTGGAAACTCCCAGGTTGTATTTTCACCAAAGAGAGGATTTTATCAACTTTCCTAAACCGGGATGTGCCACTTCCAGGGATGTCCTTCCAATAGGAGCCCTGATGTGGGATTATCCGAATGGATCTGAGGTTGTAGTAGATATTTAGAATATTTGGAATAGAGTCTCGACAAGGTGGAGGCCTTGTCAAGCCTCTAAAGGGGGGAAATGATGCCTTAGGTGTTGACTTTCATATTTTTCAGATCCTGTACTGCCCAGTGTGTAACTCTGAGGTTCCTTGTAGCCTGTTCATTTCTGCCCTCTCATGCCAGGCAGACATAACAAAGCCTCTCCAGGCCTGCTCTCCAAGGACACCCAGACTGTCCTAGACCCAAAATGTGTAAACCAAAGACTCAAAAGTGGGGGGGAAGTTTGGGGATATTACACCATTAAACTGAAGCTTTAATTGGAGAATTAATCCTGCTATGCAAATGAACCAAACCTATAAAAGTGTGAAGAACTCGTGACCTGGGGTCCATCTCCGGGTCCATCTTGGCAGTGGCCTCTGGCTCCCCAGGGTGTACCTTGAAGGCCTTTCCAATAAATACCAACCTTTATTCCCTTATTCTGTCTAGTCTCTGTGTCTAGGAGGCCTCTTAAGGCACCAAGGCAGGCATTAATTCATCTCAGTTCTTGTTGTGGCTTTTTGATGTTTGGTTTAAGATGGAGAAGCTTTAAAAGCTTTCGAATTTCCTTGGTAGGGATTAAACAGGAATATTTTTCCTGGGAAGCGTGAGCTGCTCCTCCTCACTCCCGTGGGGAGAGTGAGGGGATTCCCATCTCCTTTCTCTCCAGGTATCCCTTTCACCTCAGGGATGCTGCCACATCCAACACGGCCTGTGGGGAACAGGGAATGTTTGAAGCCTGAATGTTTTGGGAGATATTTACATTAACGACTGGGAGGTGTCTCTCCTGCTCCAAATCTGGGTATTTATGGAATTTAGGTACCAATAACTCAGTGCTGAAGCTGTCACCAAAGCTGGAGGCCAGAAATAGTCTGGATTAACTTTAATGTGAGCTGAATTGGGTCCACACTGAAGCTGGACTTGGAAAAGGACTGGTTTGTATCAGGACTGCACTTCCCTGAGGTCCCAGGTCCTGGATGGAGAGATCCAGAAGGAGCAGGAGGACCTGGAGCTCTCTCCTGGGATCTGCTGGTGGCAAAGACACCAGGCTTGGCAGCCTGGAAGTGCTCCAAGTCCTGGTGGTGGTCCTGAGGCATCCATCTGCTCTGGAATGTGGCATTCCAGGCTCTGGGCTCGGGGTCTGTGTGCCAGATGTGCTGGGTGCCAGGTAAGGAGACAGGTTCCCCTCAGAACTGTATCAAAACCAGCCTTTTATAGGCTGCTTCCATTTTGGTCAACCTTTCTTTATCCATCTGGGAAGTGTTAGAAAATCTGAGGAGGCAGAATTCCTGCTTAAAGCCAGTGCCATGCCTAATGGGCCACTTATTCCAGCAGATTCCTCATTTATTGGTTTTTTTTTTAAATATAGGGGGTCATATTTTTTAACCCTCACGGATGGGAAGCGTGTCTCACAAAAAGGTTTATGGCTTCGTGTGCTGCCTGTGAGTTATGAGGCTGTTCCTGTCTGGCAGGGAATGAAAGAGCCCAGCATCTGGCAGAATGTGAAAGCAGAAATCCCAGAACTTCCCACTCGGAGGAGCTGGGATGGCTGATGGATGTTGTGATAAAATGTCTCTTTTGACGTGTGAGGCAGGACAGTTGGAGGCCCTTTCTGTCGAAAATTATGGAGTTTAACCAAACCTCCTGGCTGGAAACTTGAGGAAATCAGTCATTGTGCAGCACATTGCTGCCATGCTGTAGCAGGGATGCTGAAAATCCCTACATATTCCTCTTTTGTCCCATGTTTTAGGGGCAAATCTCAGCTCAGTGAAAAAGGACCTAATTAGTGCCCAGAATTTCAGGGGTCAGTCCAGAAAACCATCTTGAAAAGCCTCATCAGATTCTTGTTACCCACATTCAGAGCTCAATGAAGTTTCCAGAAGACTTTCTGATGCATTTAGTGAAAACTGGGATAAAAACAGCCATTAATAGATGTTGCCTATTAGGAGTTCCCAGATATTTCCTCCTCTGAGTCACCGAGTGAGGCAGAATCCAGGTGTGAACTCCCTGTCTGGGCTCTCCAGCATCACTTGGGGGTGAAATTATTGCTGTAGAGGAGCCTTGGGTGGAGTCATGAGGTAAATAATTATTCAAATGACTGCGTTTTGCTTTGTTCTATATTTAAAGTCAAACCTCTTCACTTGGAGAGCATTTTTATTGTGCAGAACAAAACCCTTCTGCTGACAAACCTGGTTGGCTGCTGTTACATAATTGTGTCGCCAAACCCTTGTTCCTAATTTGCCTTTTTGCTGATGCCTCATTCCATAAACACTTATTTATCCTTCAGGTAGAGTAAGAAAGCAGTGGAATTTCCAGACCACATTTCTGGTGGGTTTAATATTCTCTTTTTTTTACCAGTTCAGGGATAACAAGCAGCCTCCTGACTTGTCACCGACAGATTCCTTCTCTTGTGTTGGAATGACTCAAACAAGTGACTGAAAACTCCATTTTGCATGTGTCAGCCTCCTCCTTTCTCAAGGTAACTTAAACTAAAGGCTCCTCACTTTCTCACATCGACTTCAGAAGGAAACATCAGACATTCCCCTTCAAAAATTCTGATAGGAACAGATGAGACCTGTGAGATGATCAAAGGGAGAGGGAAGTTTGCTGAAATCCCCTGTCTGTGCGACGGAGCCGTGAAATTCTGCGCGTTCCCATCCTGCACGTCAGATTTCAGCCTGCAAAGAGCTCCTTTGGTGCACACTGTTTGCATTTTCGGTTGTCAGGGTCTTCCAAACGACTGAAAAAGAGAAAATTAGTGGGGTTAACGATCAGTTGATCTGTGGGATAAATCAGCATTATCCTCTGGGATAAATAAATCCTGATCAGAAGAAACGGGATTAAGGGGACGAGCTACAGTGGTGGATTGGAAGGGATCATTCCTGGTCCATTTTGCTGATTCCCTGCTGAATTCTTTTTGAATTTTAAAATTCATTTACCTCCCAGACAGATGCACAACTTTGAGAGCCCCACGATCATTTAGCTGGAGTGGAATTAATATTTCCTTCAAACCTGTAGATGAACGACAAAAAACCCCAGAGATGCAGCAACGTGCATGCAGTTTTCTTGAATTTGTAGGGTTTTTTTCAACTCCACGCAGCAGACCCAACATTTTGTGCTGTCTCCCAAATCTTCAGCTTTGACAGAAGGTAGAAATCAGTGTCTGGTGTGTCTAACAAAAGGCAGCATCAACACATCTCTGTGTACTTGAATATTCAAATTCACATCTTTATTCATCTCCCTCCAACCCGTTCCAAAGTCGCTCATCACCAGCTCTGGGGAGGAACCACAGCAGCTGTGAGCTCAGCAGAGGTTTCTCCACAGAGGGACAAAGGAGAGCCTTGAGGTCGTGCTGAGATCATCATTTCATCACCCTGAAATCAGCATCCCCTGGGAGCAATCCCAGCTCAGCGGCTCCCAGCCAAGCCTGAATAGCTCAGGAGAAAGGAGAAGGGAGACTCCTGGGTTTGCCCATCCTTTCTGCCCTGAATAAAACAACTTTTGGAGTGAATCAGTTCGAGGGAAGAAAGCCTTGGGGCGAAATGTTTCCCTGAGTAAATCAGTTCAATGTGGAAAACCAGCAGAAGGGCTGAATCTCTTTTAACACTTTTCTTTTTCTGTTGTGCTCGCTTTTTTCACCAGGGAGAAGCTGCTCTTTAGGACCCAGCTCTGGCCCTGGGTGCACCAGTGGCTGTACCTATTTCCCCGTTCCTATGGGAGTTTTTTGGGAGTGAATTAACATGCGGAAAAAATGGCATTTCTCGTTAGTATGGGCGCTACGGAGCTGATAGAGTGAGCGGGTTTGGAAAGGTCAGCGAGGCAGGGTGGCTGTGGGCTGTGACATCTCTTTTGTAGCACATCACTGCCTGGTGTGAGCGTCGCCGTCCCTCCAGACTCCCCGAGGATGTCGGGGAAGTGTCTGTGGCTGCAGAGCTGTCACCCTGCCAGCGAGAGGGCAGAGGAAACGAAGGCACTGCTCCCTGGGGCACCTCGTGAATATTTATGGTGGCAGCGCTAAGGATTTCCATGGAGCTGCTCGGCCCCGGGGGGATCTGGAGCTGATTTTGCTGCTGCTGTTTGCTTCGCAAGCTGCCAGGATCCATCCCCAAAGCCAGATGAGCTGCCTGGGTGCACAGCAGTGATGGGGCTGTGACAGCCACCTCAGCCAAGGCCACACGTCCTCACTGTGTTGTGACAGCTCCCAAGGAGCTCCAGGGCTGGGGGCAGCAGGGCAGAGCTGATCATAACACGCTGATCACCCCAAAACCACCCACGGGGGAGGAAAAGGGGGAAGAATCAACTCACATCAGCCAAGGACCTGCTTGGCCAACCCTGAACTCCTGGGACAGGGCCCAGCCCTGGCACAGGGTGCCCGGAGAAGCTGTGGCTGCCCCTGGATCCCTGGAAGTGCCCAAGGCCAGGTTGGACGGGGCTTGGAGCAGCCTGGGACAGTGGAAGGTGTCCCTGCCCATGGCAGGGGTGGGATGGGATGGGCTTTAAGGTTTCAACCCAAACCATCTGATGGTTTTATGAACCCTCTGCTGCCAGTGCCCCTCTCTGTCCCTTCCAGCCCTTCTCCTTGCCCATCCATGCCTGTGGAGTGGTTTAAACACTTGCCAGTATTTAAACTGAGCCCAGCAGCCCTCAGCAGCAATAAAAGCCAGTGCTGTGTGTTTGTGCACTGACTGCTGATTGCCTGGGTCGCAGAAAAGTGGGTTAGACTCAGATTATTGCCTTCATCCACGTTGCTGACCTTTTCCCTCGCATATTGCGTGGCCTGCGGGTGGAGGAAGGAGGATTAAAGGTTAAGAAACCTCTCTTGAAAGAGTTAGGATGCCTAAATGTTTAAAATGTTTCCTTTCCCCAGTAATTCCAATCTATATTAAAGCTAAAACCCTTCTGAGAGGTAATAAAACAGAGCAGTGGAGGAGATCATTGGGAAGATTAGGAAGAAGAGACTTAAGAGCTTGCTCTTGATGCTTCTGGGTTTATACTTGGTTCTTGTTTTACTCTGTCAATCTCTCCTAGCATTTCTCCCGGTGATTTTATTGTGTTTTTATGGAGCAGGGATGGTGCTGCAAACTCCCAGGGAAAAGCTTGTTGTCGTTGGGTGGAGGGGGAAGAACATTCCTTTGCACATTTTTCGCTGTTCCCGCTATATCTCAAATTTAGAAAGTAACAAGAAGCACCATCCAGTTTTCATTAATGCTTCAGGGTTGTTTTTTTGGTGTTTTTTTTTTTTTTTTTTTTTTTGGCACATATGTTTTCATTTCCAGGCATCCAAAGGAGAAGATGAAATTCCTCCTTCCCAGTCAGCACTGGAGCACATCAGGACCAGCAGATTCCTTGGATTTTGCTGCCAGGTAGGAGCCTGGTAACCCTCTTTGTCTGCTTGGGTTATCCCTAAACCCAGCAGCAGTGGGAAGTACAGTGCTGGTTTTTTGGGACAAAGGGTCGTGCTGTGACTGCTTCCCTTATGTGAGCGTTCCTCTTGACACAGCCTGGCTGGTGGCCCACATTAATTTGCTGCAAAGAAGAAAAAAAAGAGAAGGAAAAAAGAGATGATATTCACGTTCTTGGAGGAGTTGTGTGTTCCATCTGGATACTGCAAACCTGTGAACCCTGTCCAAATAACTCCCGTGTTCTCCTTGCTTGATTTTTGTGCATCTTGTCAGTTAAATATATCCGAGAGCTCCCGAGGCAGGAGCGTGAGGGCGGCTCGTGCCCATCACAGCCAAGGGGTGCCCTTGGGAGTGCTCACATGGAGCATTTGCTCCCTGATTAAATCCCAGCAGTGTGGAATTCTGTTTGGGATGGCTCACAAGTCGGTGTTGGCGGGAATTCCATAGAATTCCCATGGAAATGTGTTTTGTCAGCTCGAGTGTGAGCAGGTCTTGGAGCTCCGGGCCTGGGTCTCTCTGCTGCGCTGGCACTGGGGGAACTGGGGGATGTTAAAAGGCTCCTCTCCCTCTTAATTTTGGTGTTTCTATGGAAACAGATCCTGAACAGGAATCGTTCTTTCCTGCTTTTTCTCCTCCTGGTTTTGTCAGTGGGAAAAAGTGAAACTTGGGATGAAAGCCAGAGCAGGCAGCAGTAGGTGTTGCTGTGGGAGCAGGACCAGGTCCTTGCTGCTCACGTTCCTCTTCACTTCCAAATTAAAATACGTGGAAATAGGAACTCCAAAAGCTTCAGTTCTTATTTGGGAGATGATTTCTGCATTTTATTCAAAAAGTGACTCATGTGACCATGACTTCAGGCAGAGCATTGCCACCAGCTGCAAGGGAAGGAGGCTGCAGAGTTTTCCAGGTTTCTCCTAAACCCCCTGACCCGGAGCACCTCTAGCTTGGGTTTCAGGAATAAAAACCCAAACTCTGAGCACTGTGCCATTATGGAAATAAAATATTCTTTTTGGGAAAGAGAATTTGGATGAAAAGAGTTTGGGGCCTGGCCTGTGTTTGTCAGGGAGATGAAAACCAGCAGCTTTTTGCCGTCTGAGGCATTCGGGTCTTGTCTTCATCACCACAAGAAGTGCAGGATAAGGAGGTGCAAGCTGGGGGTGAAAGCTGGGAAGAGAAATCCCTCTGCAAGTCATCAGTGAAGTAGCTTCTTGGCAGTGAAATCTTCGGGAATTGTTTTCCCTTTGGCGATAAACTTGGAAGTCTGGACGTTGAGTGCTCGGCTGGAGAGGCACCTGGAGCTCTGGGACCTCTCTAGGACCTGGTGCACCCAATGGATTTGGTGCTTCTGAGGCACTTCTAACACTGCTGGTGGCTGTCACAGCAGGGTGACAGGTTCCACGTGCTCCAGGTGTTCCTTTACTCCAAGGTGTCTCCACTAACGGATCATGTTTTGTTTCATACATGGCTTGGCAAATCCTTCAGGCCCAGCTATCCCAGCACCCGGCAGGAATGAGGAATAAACTCCAGTAATTCAGGCTGTTACTGGTCAAACTGGGCTGAGCCTCTGGCTGCATCCAGGGAGGAGAGAGTGAAAAGGGTGGTGAGCACCTGGACAGGTTCAATCCCAAACCAAACAGGAGAGTTTCTCCTAGGTTGGCTTGGGAATAATTCCCTTTTTGCGAGATTACTCCTCTCTGTCCTGATATCTGTGACAGGAGGGAGCGCTGGCCGCTGTCCTCCACCTTTCCCTCCCTCACTCTGAGGAGGGAAAGCAGAACTGTCCAAGCATTTTGAGGCTTTCCCCAAATCTCCCCATCCAGATCTGGGCTGGAGCCCCTGATGGGATCTAAGCTGGGTGTAACTCTTAAGTTCAGCACCTTGTCACGGTCTTCTTCAGCAGCCAGCTGCTCTGTGTCCCTGGTCCCATCCTCTCCAATCAAAGGGAGGCTTCACTAGAAAAATCTCTGCTGCTGTATTCACACAGAAAAGAAAGAGTTAAACTTTCTTTTTTTCCTTTTTTTTTTAGGGCCTGCCTTGCTGTAAGTTTCGGTATTTAAAATTAATGAAGAAAATGAGAAAATAATGTGGCTCGGATTACTCCTCCTCAGCTGTTTTGCTTTTTCTGGCAAATTGTTGCTCGTAGACGTCTCGCATTTTATTTCTTTTTGGGTTTTGTTTTTTTTTAAGCTTTGACATCTCTCACCATGCTCCATATAACTCTTTCTTGGGAATTATGTGACGGGTGGATGGCCCCTCATTCCTGGTCTTGCTCCTCAGGGCATCCTTTTGCAAAGCCCTTCTCCCCTTCTTCCTTCCCTCCTTCAACCTGTGGGCGTCTGACTCAGAGAGCTGGAGACTCATTCTGGAGCTTTCACGTGTAACTTCTCATTAATTAACTCGTGACTCAACATGTTCACATTAGAAAAGAGGGAATTTGCAGTTTTGCTTTTGCTTTCCCTGTTTTTGGTACCGCATGGGTACGTGGTGGAATTCCTTTGGAGATGGTAACATTTGTGGGATGGATCAAGTGGTGGTTGCCCCATCCCTGGAAATGTTCCAGGTCAGGTGTGGGGCAGCCTGGGATAGCGGGAGGTGTCCCTGCCCATGACAGGGGGTGGAATGGGATGGCTTTAAGGTCCCTTCCAACCCAAACCAGTCTGGAATTCTCATTTTAGGGTTAAAGCCAGCTCTGGCACTGGAACCAGGCTTGAAAGGAAAAGATCTGGAAGCAACAAGGTTCTTGCACGAGCATGGCTACGGTGGTGGGAACTCCTCTGCCCGTATTGCCCTGCTCAGCGGGGTTGGCCGTGTGCCCTGGCTTTTCTGGGTCAAAATCCTGGCGCTGAGCTGGCCGTGCCAGCACAGTTGGGTTGGGCATCTTCCATCATGTTGGATTGAGTGTCTTCCGTCTTGTTGTGGTAGGCATCTTCCATGACGTTGGGTTGGGCATCTGCCATCACATTGGGTTGGGTGTCTTCCATTACACTGGGCATCTTCCATCATGGGTTGGGTTGGGCATCTTCCATTGGGCTAGGTGTCTTCCATCGTATTGGATTGGGCATCTTCCATCACGTTGGGTTGGGCGTCTTCCATCACGTTGGGTTGGGCACCTTCCATTGTGTTGGATTGGGCATCTTCCATCACTTTGGGCGTCTTCCATCATGTTGGGTTGGGCATCCTCCATCAGCGATGGGTCCAAATTCCCACATCTCCCGTATGCAGAAGGTCCAACCCCTCCAGCTGCCAGACTTGCAAATGAGGATGTGTTAACGAGCATGGGAGCTCCTGGCAGCAGCTCCTCAGTTCTCCTGAGGTTTGGGAAGTGCTGGGTGTCTGGATGCCGCCTCCATTGGAGCTGGGCAGGGCGATGGCGACCATCCCAGAAGGAGACATTTCCATGGATTTGTCCCATGCCTACAGCCATGCACGTGCTCCTCAGAGGGGACCTCCCTCCTCGTGAACTTAAAATCCCCATAAACCCCCAGGTTTCTCTTTCTTCCACTTTGCACTTTAGGAACGGTTGGAAAACTGAAGGAAAAATTGTTAAACTGAAGCAATTGAGTCGAGCATCCAACTGCAAGCCCAGGGCCAAGCCTCTGATAGGAAAAACAATTCCAAACCCTCCTGCACCCGAATAAGTCCAATAAAAGCTCCAGACTTAATCTTGAACTTGAGCTCACGGGATTGGGGTTATTAAAGTTATTAAAATCCAGTTGTTGGAGGGCTGGGGACTCCGTGTAGGAATCTGTGGCTCAGGGAGGAATTTTGCCCACGGGGATTTCCTGGTTAATGCAGCTGTTGACTGGCAAATTGCTTTGCTGGCTGGGCCGGTGCTGGGATGCTTCCATATGGAATTGCTGCTGCTGCTGCTGGAGGTGAAGGGGAAGAGTGGGGAAAACTCACAATAATTCAACCCCTGTGTGGGATTCAGGCTCCTGGTGCTCTGTCCCAGCTATAAATCTTAAACCTGGATTTGGGATGGGATTTCAGCGTGGCCTGTTGGCTCCTCTTCCCGACCTCATCCATCTCCAAGCTGGAGGGGTGGGCTGCAGGATGCTGCTCTCCTCTCCTTATCCGTTTTTCCTCTCCTTATCCATATTTCCTCTCCTTCCATTAATCACTCTAATGGCAAACTGGGGGGAAAGGAGTTTAAAAATCCCTATTTATCTGTAGGAACACGTCAGAACCGGAGCCAGCTCTGCCCCACAATGCCTGGGGGAGGGGTTGGAAAAGCTCTGGATTTTGGGAGCTGGGGGATGAGAGATCCCACACTACTCTGTGTCTGCAGAGAGGTGACTTTCCAGGGTCACAGAGTGCTGGATTTATTCCTTTGAGGGCTCTAAACCCTCTTTGCAAGGGGCACGTTTGAGTTACGAGTTGCAGCTCCACCGAGTCCCAACGTCTGGGCAGAAACGATCCCCCAGCTCATTGTAAATGCAGGCAGGCCTGCAGTAAATAGGATTCAATTAGCAGGAAAAAGCTCGGAAAACCAGAGTTTCTTTGCAGTGAGGAGGGCTGGAAGAGGGGGAAGAGGGCAAGCCTGGGGTTGCTGAGCCAGCCCTGGTGCCTGATTCGTGCTGCACTGGGGAAATTGCTCTGGTTTGTGTTAAATTTTAGGTTATGTAAGGTTGGAACTGAGTCTGACTGATTTAAGTTGTACCAGGCTAAATTTTGAGTCCTGGCTCTGATAACTTTAAACATTTTTTGCCAGGCTGCAGAGCACTCCCCTGTTAGACTTGACAGGAGATATCACCTGGTAATCTTTCCCTTCATGAGAAAATTCATCTATTAAACCAAAGTTTTGCACTATAAAAATGCATTTAATATTATTTTTTGAGTGGACAACAAATTTTTTCAACCTGCCTACCCCTGCTGTGGCTGCCTCATCCCTGGAAGTGTCCAAGGCAGGGTTGGACAGGGCATGGAGCAACCTGGGATAGTGGAAGGTGTCCCTGCCCATGGCAGGGGTGGGACTGGATGGGCTTTGAGGTTTCTTCCACCCCAAACCATTCGATGGTTTTATAATTCGGCATTTTCACTGAAAACACAAACACTTCCAGCCAATATTTTTTATAAACCCTGAAGTCATTTCATTTTTTGGAAGGCCTTTTCAGAGAGGGATAAAAAACCCCCAAACTTTGGAAGAGCTTTGCTGGCTAAGCCTGAGAAAAAGTCCGTGTTACTGAATTCCCTCGTAGAAATGTGTTTGGTTCCACAAATGCGAAGGTGCCGGTGTGTGGGGGGGGGTGGTAAGTGCTGTTCACACCCTTAGTAAAGCGGTGTGCAAATAAATGACCACATTCCCCATGATTTGAAACTCCTGACGGGTTCCTTATGGAAAGGAAACAGCCAGTCCAAATAGATTCAGCCCAGAACTTGTGTTACAATGGATGAAACTCTCTGAAGTGCTCCGAAGTGCGGCAGGAAAACGCAAAATCCCACGTGTTCGAGCGGAATCGTTACAACTTTGCAGCCAGGAACTCTAACAATTATTGCACAACGCTGGTCTCCTTCCTTTTCCCATCCTGTCCAGGCTGCTGTGGTGGATGCACCTCACTCCCAGGCGGAGAGCATCTCCAGCAGGAATGAGAGCCCCTCGGGAAGTGGTGGCTACGGGCGGAGCGCTGTCATTAGGCTGATTTCCCTCCATAATGAGGTGTTGTGGAGCACAGCTCCATTGAAAAGCCTTTAAATAATGTTAGCATTGAATAGAACATCCTTCCAGGGAAATCAAATCCCTCGACCCCTCTGGTGCTGCCTCTGAAAGGGAATCAATTTTCTTTGCCTGATAGCTTTCCCCAGCACTTAACGCGCACGGGGGAAGGCGCTCATTGTGAGGGTTGCCCAGGAATTGCCTTCTGAAGGTCAAATCTTGGGGAAAAAAATGAAGGAGAAGAAAGAAAACAAGGTTTGGTGACCCCTATCCTGATGGGAAGGACCTGCTGCAGCTGCTTGGGTGGGGAGAGGGGCTGGAATGCTCGTGGTAGGGTTTGGTTGTAGGTTTTAATTAGAGATACGATGAGTCTGTGTGGGTGTTTTCCTTAAAATTCCAGTCAGGAAGCCAGTCCTAGCCTGGATTTGGGCTTGGTGGCTGTTTGCGTGTCCCTGGTTTAGCTGTAGCATCCTTGGCTTGCACAGTCCGAGCCAGCCGGAGCATCCAACACATCGCTTCCCTTGCTTTGGAGACAAAGCAACGCACAGAACAAATCCAAAAATCCCTCATTCCTGGCTGGCTGCTCCGTGGCTTCGCAGGGAAATTCCCAGCAAAGTGCAAAATCAGGGATTCCTTTAATAACACTCTTAATTCCCCTCCTTGTGGAGCATCCCTGTGGCTGCTCCCTGGGTTTGCTCAACTCTGCAGCTCTGAAAACCAGGAATGAACAGTTTGGGGTGAAACCACGAGTGTTCAGACCACTCTCAATTCCTGTAGCACAACCCCCAGGAAGTCAGGATTAATGAGCTTCCGAGGATAACAGGAGGCAGGATTTGGCCCAGGATGGATTCTCGGCAAAATGCAAAGGCCAGGGATTGTGTAGGACAGGGTATGAAATGTCAGAGTGGGGGTTCAGGTACTGAGGCAGAGCATTTCCCAGGAAAATCCCACTCGGAAATCATTTTCCCCATAAAATCCCAACTGCAGAGTGTCACCGTAATGTGCCCTAATGACGGGGAGGGGGGGCAATTTTAGAAAGTGGTTTTAAAAAAGCTCTGGAATCCATCTGGATTCTCTTAGGAACAAGCAAAACCTCATCAGGGACCACTTCAAAGCCCATTTCCTCCTGCTTAAATTATCTCGTGTGCGCCTGCTGCTGCACGGACGTTGTTCCATTAGGGATGATTTTTGACTGTGCCTAATCGAAACAAACTGCACAATATTCCAGGAGTGATTCCAATTTGTTGGGAGCCCTGATTCCTGCAGAAAGCCTGGCTTGGCTTTGGAGGTTTTGGATTCTGGGGGGAATTTCCAGCCCTCCTGCCTGATGTCCTGCCCAGAGGCTTTGGAAAATGGAATTAATTGGAGGCTTTTAGGAAGTATGGCAGTGTTATATTTTAATAGCGTAAGTTGTTTCAGTGGTGTTGAGCTTTCAAATTGTTTTATATTTATATTATTTATATTTATATTTATATTTATATTTATATTTATATTTATATTTATATTTATATTTATATTTAC
>VXAD01008724.1:27720-98390 GCA_013399195.1 Dicrurus megarhynchus
TTTATCTTTATCTTTATCTTTATCTTTATCTAATATTTATATTTGTATTTGTGTTTATATTTACATTTTATTTTTATTTTCATTTTTAATTTTATTTTATTATTTTTATTTGTATCTATATTTATATTTATAGTGTATATGTACATATTTAATCTATTATTTATTTCCTTTTTTTTACATTTATATTGTATATTTTTATATACTTTAATCTATATAATATACTTATATTTAAAAATATATTATGTATTTTATATATTTATTATATCTTTATTATCTATTTTATAGATTTAAATACGTATTTATTTGTATTTCTTTTCATATTCCACACGCCTGATAACCAATCTTTCCATCCACTCTCCAGGATGAAAGCTCAACCTGCTGCTGCCACTCCAGGTATTTTCTTCTCCACTTCCCTTTTCCCATTTTCCCTTTTTATCTCTTTTCCCATTTCGCCTTTTTTTTTTTGCACGTGCACTGGCAGGGAAGAGCAAATGATGTCGTTTGCTTCCCAGTCAGATCCATTTGGATGATCCCGATGTCCTTTTATGCCACACCCTGACGGCACAAAAATCCCGCGTAAAAACTGGGATCTGCCCCCACTCCTCCTTTTCCCGTCATGGAGCGACTCCTTTGTCCCCTGGCAGATGAAGGGAGGGCAATTCCCTGCTCCAGCACGGCCTGGGAATTGCTGCCTGCTGGGGAGTAGGATGTGGAAAGAAAACATAAATTTAGGATCTTAAAATAGGGTTTTGGTGGGAATACAGCAGAGTAACGATCCCAGTTTTTGTACCTCTGGAATAGAATTCCAGACTGGTTTGGGTTGGAAGGGATCTTAAATCTCCAGAGTAACGATCCCAGTTTTTGTACCTCTGGAATAGAATTCCAGACTGGTTTGGGTTGGAAGGGATCTTAAATCTCATCCCCCAAGGACAGGGGCACCTTCCACTATCCCAGGCTGCTCCAAGTCCTTGGACACTCCCAGGGATCCCGGGGCAGCCACAGCTTCTCTGGGAATTCCATCCCAGCCCCTCCCCACCCTCCCAGCCAGGAATCCCTTCCCAATTTCCCATCTAACCCCGTTCTCCCCCTCGGACTCTCCCAGGCAGCTCCAGGCCCTGGGAATGTGCAAACATTCCTGGTGGTCCCTGCTCATCATCCCAAACTTCCTGTGCAGGGAATGAGCCTCAGCAGCGGATGCTCCGTCCCTGCTCCCTTCAGCAAGATCCTGCAGGAATAGGGTGGAAAGGAAAACGGGAAAATCCCTGTTTCTTCATGTTCTGGATATTAAAGAAGATATTTTGGTGGCTCGGCCACACACGGGGCCGCTTTATTCAACGTGCTTTAACATGTACCAGGTGCGTATCCAGCAGCTCCAGCCCTGGAATTTTCCAGCAATTTANCAGAGTAACGATCCCAGTTTTTGTACCTCTGGAATAGAATTCCAGACTGGTTTGGGTTGGAAGGGATCTTAAATCTCATCCCCCAAGGACAGGGGCACCTTCCACTATCCCAGGCTGCTCCAAGTCCTTGGACACTCCCAGGGATCCCGGGGCAGCCACAGCTTCTCTGGGAATTCCATCCCAGCCCCTCCCCACCCTCCCAGCCAGGAATCCCTTCCCAATTTCCCATCTAACCCCGTTCTCCCCCTCGGACTCTCCCAGGCAGCTCCAGGCCCTGGGAATGTGCAAACATTCCTGGTGGTCCCTGCTCATCATCCCAAACTTCCTGTGCAGGGAATGAGCCTCAGCAGCGGATGCTCCGTCCCTGCTCCCTTCAGCAAGATCCTGCAGGAATAGGGTGGAAAGGAAAACGGGAAAATCCCTGTTTCTTCATGTTCTGGATATTAAAGAAGATATTTTGGTGGCTCGGCCACACACGGGGCCGCTTTATTCAACGTGCTTTAACATGTACCAGGTGCGTATCCAGCAGCTCCAGCCCTGGAATTTTCCAGCAATTTAATAAATTTTTGGGGTTTTTTTAATTGACTTCGCTATAGCTTGAGGCCCACATTTGATATCCCGATATTACCTCTGACTTGATGGCCTTGGCAATTCGCTCAGGGCTATTTGACTTCCAAATCAGCACTTCTGGCTTTATTTTGCTGTCTTTGGTGGCTTTGAGGGAGTCTAAACCCCCAAAACTTTGCTAGGCCATAAAAATTCATAATGGGGGGGAGTTCATACCCCCAAAACTTCCTAGGCCGTAAAAATTGATAATGGAGGTGTTTGACCCCCTCAAAACTTTGCTAGGCCATAAAAATTCATAATGGGGGGGGTTTTACCCCCAAAACTTTACTAAGCCATAAAAATTCAGAATGTGGGGAGTTTAAACCCCTCAAAACTTTGCTAGGCCATAAAAATTCATAATGGGGGGAGTTTGTACCCCAAAATTTTTGCTAGGCCATAAAAATTCATCATGGGGGGAGTTTATACACCCAAAACTTTGCTAGGCCATAAAATTTGATAATGGGGGGAGTTTATACCTCAAAAATTTTGCTAGGCCATAAAAATTCAAAATGGGGGGAGTTTGAACCCCTAAAACTTCGCTAGGCCACAAAAATTTGTAATGGGGGGGTTTTTACCCCTAAAACTTTGCTAAGCCATAAAAATGCAGAATGGGGGGAGTTTAACCCCCTCAAAACCTTTCTAGGCCATAAAAATTCATAATGGGGGGAGTTTAAACCCCTCAAAATTTTGCTAGGCCATAAAAATTCTTAATGCAGGGAGTTTAACCCCCTCCCCAAACTTTGCTAGGCTATAAAAATTCAGAATGGGGGGTGTTTAAAACCCCAAAACTTTGCTAGGCCATAAAAATTCTTAATGCAGGGAGTTTAACCCCCTCCCCAAACTTTGCTAGGCTATAAAAATTCAGAATGGGGGGTGTTTAAAACCCCAAAACTTTGCTAGGCCATAAAAATTCAGAATGTGTGGATGTTTAAAGAAATCAGGTTTTCACGTAGTTGGAGTTCGTTCCTACTGGAAGTGAAGCAAAGCTGTGTGGATAATGAATTTTTAAAGCAATTAATGGGCCAAAATGAGAGCAAGCAGATTCAAAAGAAATAAAATATATTTTTTTTTTCCTTTAGGGTCAACCTAAATAATTACTTTATAGCCTAGAGGAGACCTGGAGGGGTATTTTAGGGTTGATTAATCCCGTTGATGTTTAGCATCTTTTTTTTTTCCCAAGCGGATCAATTTTGCCATTTTGGAATGAGGCATCAGGAGGAAACATTCCGAATCTGCTAAATTCAGAATTCACATCTCATCCCTCCCAAAACACTGCTCTGCTAATTTTAAATTAATCCCTAAATTTATGCTCCACAGAAGGGAAACAAGTGGTAGGAACAGACTTGGATTTTTGGCTGAGAATTTGGAGATGCAAGCCTGGGGAGGAGCTGGAAGATGCCGATGGATCCTAGGGAAGCACAAGAGGTGACACCTGGGAGATCTTGGAGAGGTTTTGCACATTCCCTGCCCCTTTCCCACACAGACCAAACCTCTCTCCTTGTCCAAACCACATTTGGGAAACAAAGAAAATAAAAACTCAGCAGCACAAAGTCTTGAAATCCGCGCAGCGATGGGGCCATCCCCTGAAATAATCTGAAATAATCCACTGAAAAATTCCTGTATTTTTGGTGAAGGTGCTTCAGGCATTATTTCCAACCCGGTTATTTGCTAATTCTGTGCAGACAGAAAAAAAAAACAAAGCAGGAATGAGATTTTGCACAGCTCTTTTTGCTCAGTGAAGGGAATCGAAGATGAAACGTTTACAATGTGCTGCAAATCAATATCAGCCTGGCGAGGCTTTGACACGTTCATACCTTTTATGAAGGAGTAAAAAGCATGGAAAATACATGGAAAAACAATATTCCAGAGCCCAGACACCTCTGGGTGTGATCTGATGGGCAGTGAGGGATGAACCCCCAGCTGGGAACAGGCAAAACATGACCTGCAAACAAAGAATCCAGAGCTGGGATGAACCAGCTCCCTGTGGGCTCCCTTTTATTAAAACAAATGATATTCGTGTTTTATGAAGTTAATTTATCCTGCAACTCAAGAGTGAGGTGATTTTTATCCTCTGGCTTGAATTTTATTTGCTTTAATTATCTGAATGGCCAAACCATGGTGAGGGCATGTGGCAAAGCCTCCCAAATCCAGGTTTTTCCGTGGACACGGATGCAGAGTGTGATGCCAGGAAAAGGCCAAGGCACCATGGCAATAAATAAAATGTGGAGGTTTTAGAACATGTCACTTAAAACATAACTCTTGCTCTGCTGGTTTGCTGTAAAAAAGGTGTCCTGGTGTGGTTGTCCACAGTTCGATATCAGCCAAGGTTTTGACAAGGGCTGGGAGGGATTTTTGGCAAAATGTTGGTGAGGTTTGACAAGGCTTTGACAAAGAACCGAGGAAAATCAGCGGGTTTGGCTCAGATTTAGATTTGCACAGAGAGCAAGGACACACAAAGACCAGGACATTTTGGCAAGAGCTGAATCCCTGCTCTATTGGTTCCCTGCAAACCCCAAATGGGAACTGCTGACCCTTTTGGGAACGATGGAGAGGAGGCAGCAGATGCTGCTGTGCTTGATGGAGGAAGGCAGGGACGAAGAGCTGTGGGCAGGGTCTCAAATGCTCCTCATTGTCCCATAAACTCTGTTAATCATTTAATTAATTTAGGAAAAATAATTATTTAATTAATTTAGGAAGGATTTCTTCCCTGTGAGTGTGGTGAGGCCCTGGCACAGGGTGCCCAGAGAAGCTGCGGCTGCCCCTGGATCCTTGGAAGTGCCCAAGGCCAGATTGGACAGGGCTTGGAGCAACCTGGGAGAGTGGAAGGTGTCCCTGCCCATGGCAGGGGGTGGAATCAGCTGGTCTTTAAGATTCCTTCCAACCAAACCATTCTGGAATTCTGGGGTCCTGTAATAAAACGGAAAAGGTTTGAAACCTATGCAAAGTTTGATGGAGCTGCCCAGTGCCTGCTCTTCCCTTGGGATTTTAATTTAGGGAATTCTGGTTCTTACAGAAGTGGTTTGGTGTTTTAAAGGGCAGAGAATTCAGGTGGTTGTGGTGTGTGTTGGGAATTTTCAGCATCCCTCAGCTCACTGTGACATGAGTGATGCCCTCATTTAAATAAAGCCACGATGGAAAACACGATCGTTACGGAAACCAGGATCCACGTGGATTGCATCAAGCCCCTCTGATTTACACACATTACTTATGGAAAACTGGAGTCTGAAGAGCCCAGGAGAAAATGAAGGTGTGATTTCCTCTGCTGCCACTCCTGGCCTTGTCCTCTATAATTTCTAAAGGCACAAAACCACTTCAGATTCTCCCACAATCTCCCCTATCTTTGTCTGCTGTCGGAGCCGCCTGTGGCTTGTCACGCTCCATCCTCTTGGCTTCCCTGCAATCTTGGGGCTGTTTAGCCCTGGAATAATGTAATCCAATTTTCTTTGTTGCCATAAAGGCCTTAATTATGGCTTCACAGGATATTGTAATCAGAACACGTCGGGTTTTCTCCTGTGTCAAAGTGACGCCTGCTTCAGACCCATCAGCGTCCTTGTGTTGTCGCAAGCGCTCGGATAGGTCACGTGTGGGATGAATTTATCCAGCACCAGTTTTCCTCCAGCAACACAAATTCTCAGCTGGCTTGGAATTTTTGCCTTTCTCTCGAGGTGATTGCCGCAGGAATGTGATGATCTCTCTTGGATTTTTCCCGCTGGCATTTGCTGGAAGAGTTTTCATTTTGCCTGACCCTGTGTGGTCGGTGACCTTGGGGTGAGCAGGGGCCACCTGGGATGTGGCAAAAGTCACCCTGGCCACTCACAGCTTTGCTTAATTAACAGTGGGGCTGTGTCTGAAGCAAAAAAAAAAAAAAAGAAAAAAAAAAAAGAAATTAATATTTTTGGATGTTATCGTGCATTTTCCAGGGAAATTTTTATCAGAAATAGGTTTTTATTGCAAAGGTGCTGTTGGCTGGTATCCAGCCTGTGTGATTCCAAGTCACCTCCCCAGGAGCAGAGGGGATGGGATGGAGCCAGGCTCTGGAGGCAGCTGCAGCCTCTGGCATTTCTGGGAGCAGGAGGAATTCAGCCCCAGCGTGGGCACAGAGAATCACGGAATCACAGAATCATGGCATGGGTTGGGTTGGAAGGACCTAAAAGCCCATCCCGTTCCACGCCCTGCCATGGGCAGGGACACCTTCCACTATCCCAGGCTGCTCCAGCCTGGCCTGGAAATGGATCCAGGGCCAAGCGTTTTCCTTGTGGCTGTGGCTTTGCTGAAATTCCCAGCAGTTTGTGTCCAGCCTGGCTGAGGACAGGAGGCAGGAATGCACTGGGAATGCTGTCCTGGGATGTGGTCTCGCTCCACCTGAACCTTGCCAAGCTCTGCTGGGGTTGGGCTGGGAGCTCTGGGCTGGTTTCTCTGCTGGAAAAGCAAATGGAATTTCTTCTGTTATTGGATCATTCCCAAAGTGTCTTCCCAACGTGGCTTCCACAAAGAACCCGAGCCTATTCCTCCCATCCGACCTCCAGTTTGCCCTGGCTGAGGGTGGGATTTCTCCTCCTGTTAAATGCTGCTGTGGGGTTTTCCAAAAGGGTTTCCAACGCTGCCCTTTTAAAATAAAAGCCGAGCATAGATTATAGCTATTTCCCAGGTTTAATCCCTAAATATAGCGGGAATTATTTTATTTTCCCAGAAATACCATTTGCCTGGTGTGTGGATTACCCCGGGGAGCCCTTTTAGGAATGTCCTTCACAAAGGGAATCCAGCTGGGTGCGAAATGAGCCCTTTTGTCTGTCGGAAATGCGGGATGGGAGTCGGGATCGATACATCCCTGCCTCTGGAAATAGGCCGGCCACAGACCTGGCAACAATGGGAAGAGAGGTTCAAAAGATCCCAGTGGCAAATAATAATCAGCAGTTTAGCAGGAGATTAAACTGCTCCTCTCACTCCTGTTTTAGTGTTTCAGCTGCAGCCCCGAGCCGGGAACGGAGCCCCTGGACATCGTTACTCTTATCCTAAAGCACGACAACAAAATCCCAGCTCCGTGCAAATCCAGCCAACCTTTGGAATATTTGTGAGCAAGGCTCTTCCATGATTCCAAGTGGTGTTATCCATGCTGGGAATAACCTGGGCAAAACAGTGGTTGGTGGCTGCTCAGTGCCCTCAAATCTTTTTGTCCTGTTTCCAATTAATTAATCCACATTTTTCCAACTCCTAATTCCCTGTTCTGGAGTTGCTGTTGTTCATTTTCCTGCAGCTTTGCTGTTTGCCTCCATTTATGGCCCAATGGAGGAAAGGCAGAGCTCTGTCTCCAGTTGGGATAACACACAGTGTTATTTGCATATATGCAAATTGAGTGACTTAGCAGAATTTTGGGAATGGGAGAAGGTTGTGGGGATGGAAAACTCAGTGTCAGTGGGGAAAAACCAGTCTGGGAGCTCCTTTGCTGCACATCTTCTCTCCATTTGGAAGCCAATCCATATAAAACTGCCATAACTGTTTCCTCAAAAAAAAGGAGGTGGAATTGTGCTGTTTGTGCTGTTTGTTTTTCCCTAAACGTGGCATTTCTTTTCCCATTTTATCCCTTGCAGATGGAGAAAGTCTCTTTGCACAGAGCATTCACTCATCTTCAAACCACGCTCTTTGTGCCTTCCCAAGCGGAGCTGCATGAAATTCCTTAGTCAAATATTCCCAGAAAATGTAAAATCAGCTCCATCACTGCTATTTTTCTACTTACACAAGTAATTTTTGGAGGCTGAAAAGCAGCCTGTAAAGTTCACTGCAGCATTTCCAGGTTCCATGGTCCTGATATTTGGGTTTAATCCTGAAATGCCATCGAGGAGTCGGGCTGGAACTGCTTCATTTTCTCAGGAAAAAATTTAATTTAACAGTGAAAATGGAGGAGGGAATGACTTTGAAAGGGTTTTTTCCCTCCTGTTTTTTGCAGACCAGCAGGAAAATGAGAGCCCAGCTCTTCCCAGAGCTGCAGCCCTTCCCAGAGCTCCATCCCAGCAGTGTCAGGGAACATAAATCCCACTCACAGCCTCATATGGATGTTGCTCCCTCCTTGCTTTATGGTGGATATAATTTAAACCTTCCCAGACTGAATATTCCCAGTTAAATGCACTCATCCTGCTTTTCTCTCTCATTCCTACTTGTTGGAAATGCATCCCTGCTCCTGCTCCAGCTCCCAGGACAGGGCTCACGGCAGCTGTGCCATCCCTGGACCTCGGGGTGTCTTAAAACCGTGGATTTTCCAATTAAATTTTGATTTGGAAGCTGCCAGATGAGAGCTTTGAATGGAAGTAAGAACTTAGCATTTGGGAAAAATTCCCATCCAAATATCCCACATTTCCTTGTCTTTGTTTCTCCCACAGAATCCCAGGCTTGTTTACTCGGATCCTTTTTGCTTTGGTGTCACGACCCTGCCCTTTCCTTCCTCCTTCCGCGTGCTCTGCTCGTCATTAAATCTCCGCATTGTGACACGAAGTCATTCCCGCTCCGTGCGTTTTTCCCTCGGCTCCTCTCCTCAGGGATATGGGATCTATCCAAGGACGGCACATCTCTTAAATAACACTTATGATAATACTGAAAGAGAGCCATAAACGGAATTGCTGCCGTTAGCTCCGGAATGTGCCGCTCGTTCCCGCTCCGGTGGGCTGCTCGCTTCCCAATATTCCACTGCTGGGTGGCTTTTTCCATTTATTTCATGGAATTCCAGCCTTGGAAGGGACGTTCCCGCTCCGATGGGGTGCTCGCAGCCACAGCTTCCCAATATTCCACTCCTAGCTTGCTTTTTCCATTTATTTCATGGAATTCCAGCCTTGGAAGGGACGTTCCCGCTCTGGTGGGGTGCTCGCAGCCACAGCTTCCCAATATTCCACTCCTAGCTTGCTTTTTCCATTTATCTCTTGGAATTCCAGGCTTGGAAGGGACCTTAAGGTGATCTAATTCCAAGGGATTCCCTGGCAGGGACAGCTTCCACTATCCCATGCCCCATCCAGCCTGGCCTTGGGCAGGGATCCACATCCAGGGATGTGGATGGGGTGTGCAAGGTGGGTTTTTTCCCTCTAAATCGTGGATTGGGCATGGAAGGAGTCAGCCTCTGAAAGATTAATGGAGCTATTGATCCCAGCAGTGCTGTAACAACTCAGCATTGCTCAGACATCTGAGGGCTGCCAGCATTCCCGGAGATAAAAGCCGGAGCGGGAATGTGCGGTGTCTGTCTCCGTGACATCGTTCCTTGTGGGGTTTTTTTTTTTAATCCCTTTTTATTTTCCCTCCTGTTCTGCCTATGGAAAAGAAAGGAACGGGAGAATAACGAGGGTCAGGTGGCAGGGTTGTTATTTAGGCTGAACCCCCTTGTCGGCTTCCAAATAATTTCCAGTGTTATTGGGTAATCAAAGGCAGGAATAAAAATGGGAAGATCAAATAAATAACGTGGAGCTAATGAAGCTCTATCCACGTGCCAGCAAATGTCAGGGAAAAAAGGGTTGGACATGCAAATTCCTCTTCATCCTGCTCCCCAGGGAAAAGTTCAGACAGACTGAAGGTCATCTTCGACGTTGTGATTGAGGCGTAACGTGGTGCTGGAGGAAAGAATCCCAACGGGAATCTTTCCCTTGTTTGCAGGATTTGTTCCCCAAGGAAGCCTCAAATCTGAAATGAGCCGGGGCTGAAATGGGGCAGAAATTCCCAGTTCTGGGCTGGAAACTGGAGGGTGCCCACATCTACTGGGGCCGAACTGATGGGACTGGCAGCACCCCAGATAGATCAATAAATGTGGTATTATATCAGTAACTACGATATTATGTCAATAAATATGATATTATATCAATAAATATGATATCAGATCAATACATGTGAGGGAAGGGAGAAATCCTCCTTTTTTCTGGATATCCCAAACCAGGATCTCTGATATCCTCACATACAACCCCAATTAATTATATTATTTCATGGGGCACTTTCAAAAATATAAGGAGCAATCCAGGCCTGACAGAGTGATGAATTAGGTGATCTAATTCCCTAAAATATGAGGGTTTGGAATCCTGAATCATCTCCATTTCCTAAGGTAGGAATTTCCTACCTCACCCTATCTACTCTGAGTTTTTCAGGCCCACTGTGGTGTTTGGTGTCCAACAGGAACATTTTCCTGCCCATTTTCCACCTGGAACTCTGGAAGTGCACCTGTATTCTTCTATTTTCTATTATTATTAGTATTAGTATTAGTATTAGTATTAGTATTACATCAAAACATCTTTGATGAGCACCTTGAGCAACAAATGTATGAAACTTTTAATCCTCTCATTAATAAAAGCTTAAAACACTCAGAGAAACATTGATGGAAAACGTGTAAGGTGAAACAAAACCGAATAAATATCACATTTAATGAGGTGTCTGCACAAATAATCATAAGCTTCTTGTTGGAAACACGTAAAATTCCATGTAGGAGATGGAAATATGGATTGCAGAGGCATCAAAGCCTGTTGAAAAAAAAGATGTTGGTGACCATTAAAAGTCTGAGAGATCTGATGAGATTTGTGAGGATCAGTTCTCCCTCTAACTCATGCAAGATAATTGGAAGGGCTGGAAGGAGTTCCAAGCTGGAATTGGGAGATGGGGGAAGCTCTTTTCTGTTTGTTTTATTTAAAAACCACATTTTTCCTTCCTGAAGTAGCTCCATTCTCTTCCTTATGGGAGAATCATCAAATCATGGAATCATTAAAGCTGGAAAAGCCCTCCAAGGTCGATTCCAATCATTTCCAGCACTGCCAAGGCCACCACTGATCCATGTTCCCAAGTGCCACATCCACACTTTTAAATCAGCTTTAAAAAGGCTTTTAAATCCCTCCAGGGATGAGGATTCCACCCTGTGCCAGGGCTGGACAACCCTTTCCCGGAAGGAATTTTCCCAAAATCCAACCTGACCCTCCCCTGGCACAACCTGAGTCCGTTTCCTCCCATCCTGTCCCTTGTTCCCTGGGATCAGAGCCCAATCCCCACCCTCGTTTTCCTGGTCTGAAGGACTCTGTTAATGGTTGGACTCGAGGATTTTAGAGGCCTTTTCCAACCTTAAATATTCCACGATCCTGTGCTGCCTTGTTTCCCTGTGCTTCCCATCCTTCCCACCACCATTCCTGCTGTCCGGGGTCGGAGCTGCACGGCTCTCCATGGATTTAGCTCCACTGGGAATGAACAACCAGCCAGGTTTGGGAGTTGGAAAAACCAAACGTGTCCCCTTTAGCTCACGGAGAAGGGCTGGAGCCCCAGGGATATTCCGGGAAGGAATCCTATTTCAGCACGGATTCCTTACCCACGTTAAGCCACCTCTTGGCTGCTCTCCAAAATGTAAACAGACTTCAGGGCTGGGACTTGGGAAGTCATTTCAGATGTGTTAGCTCGGATGTTGGGAATTTGGGACTCCTGAAGCCCCGGGCCTAAAAGGAACATTGTTTTCCCTCTCATTAGTCCTTTTGCTGAACTCCAGCCTCAGCCTCCCTGGATTTTCCCACCAGTATCCCTTTATCTGGTGCGGCTGAGAAGGAAAACCTGTTGTGAGCATTAAATATTTTCTGATGGCTCATCTGCTTAATTGTGGCTCTGTAGGATCAGATTTCTGGGATACAGAGCAATTCCAAGGCTTTCTCATATTACAGCTCTGGCTCTGAGGACACTGCCAGCTGCGGAGGTGACTGCCTGGGGACACACCAGCGGAGTTTTCCAGGGAAAAGCTTTCCTTCCCATGCTGCCAGCAGGTGATTTCTCCAGGTGGAGGGATGTTTTTGGAACAGGGTTTGTGCTGCTGAGCTGCACTTTGGGAAAACAAACAGCACCGAGCTTTCTGCAGGAGGGGCTGGGGAGGAGTTTGGTGTCCCTGCCTGGGATGTGGCCTCATGCTTTTCCTGCCAAATTTTGGATTTTGACATCAGTATTTCCGAGGCTGGGTGTTCAGGTTGGGATCCCTCTGGGATCTTTGGCCATTCCTGCTGAGCTTGGAGCAAGGACCACGCTGGCCACAATGAGCTCTGTGCCGTGGGGAAACCCATCTCCCTTCAGACATGGCTGGGAGTAGATAAAACCTCCTCCAGCACGGAGCAAAATTCCCATTTTGGATATTTTGGGAGAATCTCCCTCCAGCAGTGGAAATCCAGGGGTAACAGCTCCATGCCAGGATCTGCAGCAGGGAACAGGACAGGGATGTGCAGCAACACAGGAAGGATGTGAGGGAAGTGTTCTCCACGTGAGGTTTGCCTTCCTGCTTTGTGTTTTGGGAATTCTGTGAAGATGGAGGGTGAAAGATGGAGGATGAAGAATGGGAGAGTGGAGGATGAAGAGTGAAGAGCGGAGGGTGGAAGATGGAGATGGAAGATGAGGATGGAGGATGGAAGATGGAAGACAAAGGAGGGAGGGTGGAGAATGGATTGAGGGCAAAGGGTGGAGAGTGGAGGATGAAGGATGGGAAAGTGGAGGTTGGAAAATGGGGGATTGAGGATGTAGGGTTGAGGATGGAGGGAAGATGGAGGATGGAGGGTGGAAAACGAAGGATCAGGGCTGGAGACTGGAGGGTTGAGGACGAAGGATGGAGAGGGGAGGATGGAAGGTGGAAGATGGAGAAGTGCCTGCCGGGATTTCGGGCTGGATTTTTCCTGCAGTTTTCCAGAGCCATCCTAAGGTGGCGGAGTTGCCGTCTGCTGCAGGCTGAGCTCTGGGGCGGGCTGCTTTGCGATCCAAAGGGAGGAAAGGTATTCCAGGGAAGCGATCATTTGTCTTGCAAAGCAGCCCGAGCTTTACAGGAGAGGGAAAGATCTGAGAGCAAATTAGCGAGTACTAATTACAAATGTGCCAGCGCTGGAATATTCAGGTCATTACAAATGTGTAACTCCCTTTGAATCGCTCTGCGGCAGCAGATGAGCAGATGGTGAGAGATCCTGGCAGCCGGTGTCCCACGCTGCCAGGGAAAAACGGGGCTGGAATTGTGCCCTGCCCTGGGCCAGGTGCCACAGCGGCCCCGGTGCCACCCCAGGGCATTCCCAGCCCCTGTGGGACACGGACGTGCCACCTCCTCCTTGGCCGTAGCAATTCCAACCAAAAAATGTGCCACAAAATCCATGGCATGAAAGGCTGGAGGGGAGGATTTGATGCCCTGCAGCATCCGTGTGGTCCAGGGGCTGGAAGCGGAGTCAGGAGGGATGGTTTGGCTGGAAATGGCAGCCGAGCTCTGTGGGGTCACTGGTACCTGTCAGGGCACTTCCGATCCTTTCCCAACCTTCCAGGTGCCGCCAGAGCAGGAGGGATGCCTGAATCTGGGAATATTTTGTTTCCTCGAGGAAAACTGGGGTGGAATCGCTTTAGTTGTGCTGTCGTTATCACTGGAATTTTATTTCAAACAATTGTAAATGCTTTCCAACGTGGCTGGAGCTGTTTCCATTCATTTTCTGCATTTTTATGTTTGCAACATTTAGGATAAGAATGAATCCAGTGGGAAATTATCCTTGGCGCTTCCATGGAGCTCTTGATGGAGGGACATGGGAGGCGACCTCGCCTTGGAGGAGGGCAGAGTCACACCAGGATGTGGAGAAGATCTTCAGCTCCTCTTGGTTTATGCATTCCATGAGAGGGAATGTTGTCCAGAAATGCCTGATCCACCCTTAAGCTGCACCAAAGCTGCTCATAAGGAATATTTTACTCCACAAGGAGCAGAAATCAGGATTAGCTCTGTTTGAGTTACGATTCCTTCTCTCCACTCTCTGGGAAACAACACGGATGCATCCATCACTGCTGCAGCAACTCCAATTGCTGCCTTCTGGAAAACCTGATCCCAATCCCTGCATCCCACCTGGAGAAATCCCAAGGAGGCAGGCACAGCTTTCCAGATGAAATGCTAAATGGGAAGACCCTCTGGAAGCTGCACTCTTTGGAAGATGCCACCAACTGCTCCTGGGGCTGTGGGAATGCTGCCAGGACAAAGAGTCCTTGGATTTCAGGAAGTGGGGAGAGCTCCAGGAGGTGGAGGGCTGGGATTCCATCCTCTCCATGAGCATATCCAACTCAGCTCGGAGCACCGGGAGGAGGAAAGCGAGCATGGCTTTGTGGGCTGTGGCACGACGGGAATTTCTCATCGTGTAACAACTGAAAGAAAAAAATGAATTAAATAATTTGGGGCCGTGTCTTATCTGCTGTGACGATTTGCAGTGCTCAATAAGCCATGAAATCCCTCATTTCTCAGCGGGGATGCAGTGGGCGACTGCGCTGCCTGAAAAACACCCACAGCTCCCGCTCCGAGCACGGAGAAATGGGGGAGAGACGAGCCTGGATTCAAAGGATGGAGAGGAAAATACGGATTTGGCTCTCAGATGGTTGCTGAGCCACCCACCTTGGCTGCTGTGGGGCCTTCCTGCATCACAAATATCTGGTCCCACGTGTAGGAGGGAAGGGTGGGCAGTGATCCCTGTCCTGCTCCCATTGAGGGTACAAATTCCCTGAAAAAAGGATGCTGGACAATTGTTTATGGATTTATTTGTGGTTCCTTGGCCGTGGCAGCTGCCTGCTGCAGCAGCACTAGGAGCACAGGTTAATCTGTGGGATATCCACGTTTCCAGGTTCTTTAGGTCCATCTCTGCTCGTGCAGAGAGCCAGAACCACACAAACATCCTAAATTCCAACTCTGTGCTGCGCCTGATCTCCCACGGACTTGGATAACCTCTCCTACTCCTCATTTCATCGGCCATGCCCTCTGGAGAACGCATCCAAATCCCTCCCGCGGAGGCAGCTGAGGTGCAAACATCCAAAGGACTGGAGCAGGAGCGATGGGGCATCCCGGTCCTGATCCCTCCTCATTATGCACTTCCAGTGGCTTGGAGCAATCAGGCGTCCCTTTCTCAAGGACGTTGACGGATTAGCCTCATCAGTCCCCTGCTGCGGCCGCCAACTTTGCCCATATTAATCAGAAAAAACAGCTCCCTGATTGCCATTTAAATTGCACAAAAGATATATTTGTCTCAGGGAGGTCCGTGACATTTCGACGTGCCTTGAAGGAGCTTTGCCGCCGTGCTTCCCAAGAGGTTGGAAAAGCAGGAAGGGGACGTTTTGCCTCGTCCTGTGGGGCTCCTGCCGGAGTTTGAAAATGCGGCAGCTCCTCGAGGTTGTCGTGGGGAGATTTGGCTGGGTGATACCAAACACAAACACTCGTTGCTGCGATTTGGCTTCTGATCCCGGCTCTCCACGGCCTCCTGCTTCAGCCGGGGATGCTCTGCCTTGTTTGTCCCTCTGAGGGGGCGAGGAAAGCAGCTGTGCCCTGTAACTGGTGTGACTGGGGTGTAGGGTTGCAGCTGGGTTTGGGTTTCCTCCCTCTGCCCTCAGGGGATGACACTGGTCACGGAATGTTCATTTCTTGGTGACTCCATGGTCCCCTTCTGCTGCTGTTGGACATCAGAGAGTGACAACGAGACCCTGACCCAAATCTGGGGGTGAAGTTTGTCTCTTGTGCATCACGTGCTGGGAGTTCAGATTTTTTGAACCATAAGAATGACTCAAAGGTGAGGCAATAAATATGGAATTAAATGTGGAGAACGGAATCATGGAATGGTTTGGGTTGGAGGGACCTTAAAGCTCATCCATTCCATGGGCAGGGACACCTCCCACTATCCCAGACTGCTCCAAGCCCTGCCCAACCTGGCCTTGGGCACTTCCAGGGATCCAGGGGCAGCCACAGCTTCTCTGGGAATTCCATCCCAGCCCATCTTCACCCTCCCAGCCAGGAATTCCTTCCCAATATCCCATCCATCCCTGCCCTCTGGCACTGGGAAGCCATTCCCTGTGTCCTGTCCCTCCAGGCCTTGTCCCCAGTCCCTCTCCAGCTCTCCTGGAGCCCCTTCAGGTCCTGGCAGGGGCTCTAAGCCCGATGCGACAGGTCCAGGATTATTCCTGGAGCATCCCTTGAGGAAAGGCTGCACAGAGGAGGATAAGACTTCCACAGAGCTCCAGGGAGAACCCATCCCAAAACACCTGTGAGGTTCTACAAACCCCCTCGGAGCTGCCAAACGTGTCCCAGCAGGATTCCTGTATCCCCACGTGCCGTGAGGATGCCAGGCAGGGGGGATTTTTGCTTTTCCAGGGTGTTCTCGCTGCCTTCAGAACTATTTAAAGCCTGCAAAGCTAAAAAAAAAAAAACCCTGTTACTCCCCAGCACATGGTGTGTGTGTAGCACCTCCTGCCAAGCAGGGCCGTGTGCTCCCCTCAGGCGCTGCTGGGCGAGGAATTCCACCCGAGATCCATGGATGTGTCCTTAGAAACGACTCCTTCAGGGAACGACTGCGCCTCCAGGAGCACGGCGCGTTAATTACCGTGCCAGGTAATGCCTCTGCCGCAGGAGCTGCTCGGCGTTAATGGCTCTGGCAGCACAGCCTTTTCCAGCTCTTTATTCCAGCTCTTTATTCCAGCTCTTTATTCCAGCTATTTGTCCTGCCCCGGGAGCTGCTTTGCACAAGCCGAGGAGCTGCCCCGTGCCAATTTTTCCACGTGTAAATGGAAATAGTTTTGGAGGTGTCTAAAAGAGGCTGATGGGGTTTTTCCAAGCTCCCGTGATTCCCCCTCATTCCCACACTTTCTCCCCGCTTCTCCCTCCTCCCACGAGGCTGGGAATCCTTCTGGTTTCAGTCCTTCAGGAATTTATTTTCCTCCCTTTCCCACTAATATTTGCTGGCTTCATCAGGTGCTGATCTGCTCCCACCTCGTTCACACACTGACCTTGCAGCCTCCCATCCTTTCCAGGGGATTCCAACCTGAATTCTTTCAAAGATCTCCCTCGTAATGTTCAAATGATGCATTAGGCCCAGATAGAACAGGAGAACATTCATTTTCAGAGAAAAAACAGCCCTCAGCAGACCATGGAGTGATGGGAGAGGAGAGGAGAGATCTGTTTCCACTGAATTTTCTTTCTTTTGCATAAAATTTGATGGGAAGCTGCAGCTGATTTTTGTTTTCTTGGATAAATAATCATAAATCATAGAATGGCTTGGGTTGAAAGGGAACTTTAAAGTCCATCTAATTCCAGTCCCTGCATGGGCAGGGGCACCTTCCATTATCCCAGGTTGCTCCAAGGTGTGGCTTTGGAGACTCCAGGGATCCAGGGGCAGCCACAGCTTCTCCGGGAAATCCGTTCCAGCCCCTCCCCACCCTCACTGCAAAATCTCCTTCCTTACATCCAATCTAAATCAACCCAAATCCTTCATTTTAAAAACATTCCTCTTGTCCTGTCACAGCAGGCCCTGCCACAAAGTTTGTCTCCATTTTTCTTACAGCTCCCCTTCCAGTACTGTCTCCTTTTCCTTCTGGCAATTTTTTTCCTGTGGCGATTTAGGGAATTTTGTGATGATTTAGAGAATCTTCCATGCTAGTGTAGCAAGATGTACGGATATGCCATGGATTGGGATGTCCACATTCCCCAGAGTGGGATTTCTTCTGCACGTGTGGCTCTGGCCAAGAATTCCCAGCCACACATTCCATCCTCTTTATCCCAAATTTCTCCTGCTGGAAACAACCAACTCGTGACAACATCTCTGTTTTCCCCAGAAACTCTGTTTAAAACTTCTCTGCGTGCCCCGCTCGCTTTAGGAAATGCTCTCCCTGTGGCTGCCAGATAAAAAGCAGAGATAAGAAATGGATTGACCCCAGCAGAGCCTTTTTAGAGCAGAAAGTTAAAATATTATGGATTTTTTTTCCCGGTTTTCTGTGCGAGAGCCAAGGATCCAAACCCTGGTGTGTTACCTGGTGCCTCCTGGGTGATGGATGCGCTCGAGGAGGGGATGGTGGAGCTGCCGGGGCAGCTGGAATTGCTGTGGGATGGCAAAGTGAATCCAGGGAATGTGTGAAGCTTTGTTCAGTGGAGAGGCTGCAATCCCAGCACGTTGGGAATTCCTGGAGCTGACGTGCTCGAGGGCAGATCCTACAGTGGGGAAATGAAAATGAAAATCCAGTGAAAAGCAGAATCCCAAAAGATTGAGGGGCTCAAGAAGAAAATTCCTGGGGAAATTTCTCCAGCGTGGTTCTAGAATCATGGAATATTTTGGGTTGGAAGGGACTTCTAGAGGTCACCTCACCCCTCCAACCTGGGGGACACCTCCCACCAATCCCAATTTTAAAGATAATTTTTTATTTGCTGCAGATGTTTCCAAGGACGTGAAATAAATGGGGCTGTTTGATTCATTTTTAGTTTTCTTTTTTTTTTTGAGATTAAATTATTCCCCAGTGCCCACAGCTCTTAATAACCTGACTGCAATGAAAACAGGGATTCTAAAAGTGTGGGAATCGAGTGCCTGATGGGATGGGATGAACACAGTTGTTGTTGTCCTTGGAAAACACGCTGAGGATGTGAAAAGCTCGGGATCATCGCAGAGCATCACCTTGCCCACGCATCTTCCAATCTGGTTTTATTTTACCAGGGAAATGTTCTGCCTTGGATTGACTGGATTTTTCCCAAGTTAGAAAACTGGCCATTGGATTTTAAAGGAGAAAATGGGCTGGAAAATATTGTCAGGGCTGTTGGGGGGGTGTGTGTGCATCCTGAGAGGAATTCAGGATTTCAGCTTCGTGGGAAGTTATTTCAGGCCATATTTATATTTATATTTATATTTATATTTATATTTATATTTATATTTATATTTTATTGTTAAATTTTTATTTATATTTCTGCCCAGAGAAGCTGTGGCTGTCCCATCCATGGAATTATCCAAGGCCATGTTGGATGGGGTTTGGAGCAAGCTGGGATAATGGAAAGTGTCCCATGGCAGGGATTGGAATTAGATGGGCTTTAAGGTCCCTCTGACCCAAACCATTCCATGATTCCATGATTCCATGACTATTCCATTGAGGCACGTTGGAATTAGTGACAGCACAGCTCCAAAACAATTAAATCCGAGGTCAAGACTACATTGGAAGACACCAGAACTGCAAGGAACTGTTTTAAAGAGCTATAAAAAATAGGAAATCTGATAAAAATCCATTGCTGTCCATCTCTGCTCCATTTGTTCCTGAGCCACTCCTCTAATTTAATTAAAGGCTTTAACAACAACACAAAACTAAGGATGATTTTCCAAGAGCTGTTTCAGCTCGTTAGGTGCCATTTTCAGCTGTTTGTTTTCCCCTGGAGACATGAAGAGGAATTCACCTCTCTGGATAAATGAGGGAAGAACCAGGACTTCCACCAGCAATGTCAAGCTAGAAAATCGTTCCCATTCCTTACTGACCACATTTACCTGGAATTTTGGGGGTTTTTTTGGACGCACAGCCCCTCAGGATCCGCTGTGATGCTCCTGGTGCCAGCTGGTGCTGTCGGGAGTTGGATAACACAACATTTCCAGCAGCAGCTCTTCATTAGGAACGCGGAGCAGCTCCAGCATCTCCCCTGCCCTCGCAAACTGTTATGCAAATAACTCTTGCTGACAGCACAAATACATTCATTTGGGTGTCGCACTAATTGATTTTCGCTCATTAGGAGTGATTTCGCCCTAATTTGATAAGGAAGTGTGAAACTATTTCTCCCGGCAGCAGGTTTGGTATTTGTGGAGGTATTAAGGAGGTGTTAATTAGCCCCGGCTCTCCCGTCACGTAATGATTTGGGGAGCAGTCCCGGCGCCTGTTGCTCCTCGGGCTTTGGCTAATTAAGTTAATTACGTGGCATGTGGCACCTATGGATGTGTGGCACAGGCAGCGGCGTGGCTTTTGTCCCTGTTTTAGGTGGATTTGGGAAGCGGGAAGCACAAAAGTTGATGGGATCCACCCCTGAGCGCCCTTGGAGCGAGGTCTCCTTCCTTAGATTGTCCCACTGGAATCTCCCTTCCCTGAAACTCATCCAGCATTCGATCCCTCAAGTTAAGGAGAGACTTTCCTCTGTATTTATTTCCCAGGGGTGTTGAGGGGCCAAGATCCTGGGAGAAACGGGATTGGATTTGACGGATCCGTTGTTTGCACACACGGAACAACCCCCGTGCTTTGGGAAGCCAAGAGATGTCCCCAAATCCTCCTTTTTTTGCCCCTGGAATGGCAAAACAGCTGCTCGGTGTCTCCGGGGTGGGTTGTCCCAAGCATTCCGAAGGGTTTTCTGGATCCAGAGCTGTCTGAAGGCTGGAATGTCTGTTTTACTGTAAATCTGGATGTTTCAAAAACTGCTTTCATTGCACTTGAACTCAAGCCAAATATTTTCGGCCTGACACGAGCAAGGACGGTTTTTAAAATGAGAGTTTCAAAAGCATTGTTTTCCTTCCAAAAGAGAGAACTTCCCAATGCAAATTTTTTTTTTTCTTTTTGTTTTTTTTTTATCCTTAGCAAATGTCACGGTCATGCTTTTTTCTTTTTTTTTTTTTAATGGAAAAACTGTTACCATATGTGAGGAAAAAAAAATGGAAGAGTGAAAAATTTGGCATCGTTTTCATATAAACCATGGAAAAAAACCACGGATATGGTTTGGTGGCACTGGGATGGTGCAGACAGACACACACAGGGACATTTTGGGCTCTCCTGGATCAGAATGAATCCCTGTTTTCAAGGATTGACCCCCAAAAAATCCCTGCTGAGGCTGAGAATGTGGATTGCTCCCAGCTGGAGACAGGAGCAGTGGTGGGACACAAAATCAAGGGAAAATAATGGGGAAAAATGCAAAATCTCCATGGAGTTGAGGAAAATAATGGGAAAAAATGCAAAATCCCCATGAAGTTGAGGAAAAGTTGATTGAGCCTTGGGCCAGACATCAGGCTGTGGACAAAACACAGATTTTTTTTTTATGCCATGTCCTTTATTAAACCCTAAATTTCTCCTCTAGATATTTCCCACATCCTTTTGTTCCTTTGTTAGCTGGTTTGGGTTGGTTTTTATTTTTAAATTCTGCTGAACTTGGTATTTCGTACCAAAAAAAAATGGAGGGATCCATCCTTCCTGGCAAAATCCCTCATCCCAGCCTCTGGAATGATCCATGCCAGGCCGTAAATCCACGTTTCAGCCTCATGTTGGAGCTAACTGAGTGTGACAGCTCCGGAGTGACCTCAACCTCCTCTCTGACATAGTTTATTTGGGAATTTTTCTCCAAACAGTTTTTGTTCCAGGAGATGTGAAGGGTCTGAAGGCGCAGATGGCTTGAGATTCTGATCTCAGGAGGGTCTGGATTGAGTTTTCTGTTTTGATCACTCACAGGTGAGGGCTCTGACTCATGAAAAACCCAAATTTCCTTGACTGTCTGCCAGGAGGCTGAGCCAGGTGTGGGTCATGGCCTTGCACGGCATGAGGGGATGGAATCATCATGGAATCATCATGGAATCAGGGAATGGTTGGGTGGGAAGGGACATGAAAGCTCACCCAGCTCATGGGCAGGGACACTTTCCACCATCCCAGGGTGTTCCAAGCCCCATCCAGCCTGGCCTTGGACACTTCCAGGGATCCAGAGGCAGCCACAGCTTCTCTGGGAAAGCTGAGCTTTGCTCTGTCTGGGGCTCAGCCTCGATTTTCCAGCTTAAAAATCTGTTTTCCACAGGCCAGCAATAAAAAACATTCAACACCAACAACGCCTCCTTCAGTCCTGATTTGCATCAGACTCCAAAAATGGGAGGTTTTTAATCAAATTTCCTGTAAATGACCTTGTTTCACCTGAAATTATTTGTATGAATCACGGAACTGTTTGGGTTTGAAGGGATATTTAAATGTCAACCCTCTGCCATGGTGGGAACACCTTCCACTCTCCCAGGTTGCTCCAAGCCCCATCCAACCTGCCCATGAATATTCCCAGGGATTCATTTGCACATCCAGGGATCCAAATCCATTTAAACAATTCCTTTCAGCCTGAGTTAATAAAATTTCCACCTCCAGTAGGAGCACACGGAGCAGGAGAAGCCTTCCCAGAACACAACCCCGCAGCCTCAGCTTGTGCTCCCAAACTCAGACTCATCCCTGCTGCAAAATAACCACAAAGGGAGAAAAATTCAGCTTTTTTTTTCTTTTGTTTTGGAAAGCACTGGAGCATGGTTTGAAATCTTTGTCAGTCAATATTTTGGGAAGTCTTTTCCAAGCGTGTGCGTGGAACAAAGGACACAGCTCAGAATCCAAGTGTTGCTTTCAGGGTTGAATTCCTCTTCCAGTTGCTGGTGGCTGTGACAGCAGAGTTTGGCATTGGAAATCTCCAGCATATTTTTGGGGAAAATCCACCCTTTTTGGTGTTTAACCTCCCTGGTCATGACAGGGATAATCCAAGCCAAAGGTGCCTAATCTGGGCTCACCCAAAAAATGAGAATAATCCCTTGATGAAAGCAAAGCCTTCATCAGAGAGAGAGAGAGAGAGTTGTAGATTTATCACCTCTCCATGGAGTGAAATTCCTGAATATATTGGGTTTTCTCTAACTGAGAGCTTAAACTCCATCTTTTTTCCAGACTGGATATTCCTCCTAATTCTGCAGCGCTGATCCAAAGGCTTGGAAAGCCCCCAGCCATCCTTGCCCCACTTTCCTCTCAGAGTATTTGTTCCAGGGAATATTGTATCAACATATTGATCTCCCTAAATCTTATTAAGATGTGCAGAAGGTCTGGCCACGTCTCAGAAATACATTTTCACCTTCCCCTTGCTTGATTTTTTTTTTAAATTCCTGTTTCTGCATCAGATTAAATCTAAAAATAAACACTGTGTAAATACCACCCTGTATCTACATATTTTTTGAGCTGAAACAAAGTGAAAGCCTGAGTTAAATGTGATTCCCAAGATAATTCCATCTGGGACAAGAGGCTGCTGGTGCTTTTCCCCCTGGAGGTGGATTTAGCTGCTGTGAGGGTGAAATCCTCTTTTCTCCACAGCCTGAGGAGAGGTTGCAGCCGTGGAATTTGGAGCACGGAGCTCTGTTCCGGGGAGAAGATGCCCTAAATCCCAGAGAATTCAGTCCTGTGACATAAATACACCCCAGTGCCTCATTGTCCCAAAAAACCTCCTCGCTGGGCTCGAGAAATCCATTTAATCTCAAAATGTCCCAACTTTTTGGGGTGTGAGCACGGAGCAGACGGAACAGATTCGCCCTGGTTTTGTGGCTGGTGCCAAAGGTGTCAAAAATCACTCCATGCTCTGCCAGCGGTGCCCAGAGAGCCCCATCCAAGGGCAAGAGGTTCCAGTGCCCTCACCATTCCCAGGATAGGCTGGAATGGGAATGATACTGGTAATTAGGGATGTCCAGGGGGAAATTTCAGCTGGGTTCCCTTTGGAATGGAGATGGGAAGAGCCAAGACTGAGCCTCCATTGCCCAAAGTTTCTGCAGACATCAACAGCTCCTAAACAGCTCGGGGTGGGATCCTGTCCTCTCCCAGGGCTGGGATACTCCCTCTTTTTTTGTTTGCTGTCCTAAAATTTGATTTCTTCATGTTTTTAATGATTTCTTTCATCAGAACTCAAGCATCTGCTTGGCCCCTCCCTAAGCACTTTACTGGAGTGGCTTTTCCAGTTAAAAACCTCACTCACCTGAGTTTGATGGCATTAAATTGGGTCAGGATGATTCCCTGGATTCAATCTCTTCCTGCTGCATCCCTGAATCCTTCCAGTCAGGAAGAACAACATCCCATCCACAGCCACAGTCACCAACGCACGAAATTATCCCCATGGCACGGGGAAGCCCATTTAAGTCCTGTTTCAGCTGATGCCACTTCCTAAAGATTGGATATTAGGAACAAAAATTCTTCATGGAAAGGGTTGTCCAGTGGTGGAGTCCCCATTCCTGGAGGGATTTAAAAGCCATGTGGATGTGGTATTTGGGGACATGGTTGGACTCAATTATTTGGAGGTGTTTTCCAAATGTTTTGGTTCTGTAATTCCATTATTCTATTCCTGGATCAAAACCAGACCTGAGACCACAATTATCCCTTCCAGACAGCAGAATCAGGGGAAAAAAGGGATATAAATATCCATCCTTCCTTCCTTCCTTCCTTCCTTCCTTCCTTCCTCCTCCCTCTGTCCCTCCCTCCCTCCCTTCCCCAAATCCAGCACGGACATGGAAAACAGAGATGGAAAATAGAGGTGAAAATGGGAAACCTTCCCAGTGAAGATGTAGGGAAGAAGGGCAGATTTTCCTGGAGATGGACTGATGGGAATTATGGGGTTTGGTGCTTTAAAGGGATTCAGCCTTTTGGGTGGAACAACCCTAAAAACTTCCTGCCTGTGGGGTGTTCCCTTAAACCTGCTGTGCCCTCAAGGACATCAGGAATTCACGGCCATCGGGAATTATACATCACTAATTTGGTGACATAAATCTTGGGAAATGGGCATCTCATTCCACGGCCAGAGCTTCCAAAAAAAAAGAGAAAAAAAAGGACTCAGGAAAGGCAAGCATTAAAAAAATTATCATCAAAGCCCCTGAAGGCTGCCCCCCGTCCGTCCCCATCTCCACGCTTCCCTTCGGAAGGGGCTGGGGATGATAAAAACATGGATTAAAACGTGATAAAATCACGGGATGACCTATTCCAAATGACAAGGTTAATGCCCTCCCGATCCATCACCATCCATTTCCCAGCTGCAGGAGGGATTTGTGCATCCATCACCAGGGAGGCAAAGGCTGCTCCCCACCTCTGCTGGGCCATCTGGGTCTAATCTCGAGCAGGGGGCCCCAGCTCCTTCCTGCTCCCCATCCCTGTGTCCTTTCCCTAAATGAATGGATGTGTGGAGGTTTTTTAGCACTGGAAATTCTGAATTTTCCCTCTGGAGCCTGGTGTGGGTTGTTCCTTTGGCAGGCTGGGAAGAGGCTGTGCTTGGACAGGACTAGGAGAGTGCTGGACTGGTGGGGAAATACTAAATGTGAAGCCCAGCAGAGAAGAAATTCAGGGATGGAATCCCACACGGCGTTAGCCACGAAACTTCCTCACCACTGGAAAGAAGGATTTGGGTCCCAGCTCCGCTTCCTCCATGCCAGACTTAAGGAAAAAAGGAAATGGCCTCAAGTTGCAGCAGGGGAGGTTTAGGTTGGATCCGAGGGAAAATTTCTTCCCCAAAAGCGGCTAAACCCTGGAACAAACTGCCCAGGGCAGTGGTGGAGTCCCCAGCCCCTGTGGATGTGGCACCTGGGGACACAGGGCAGTGGTGGCCTTGGCAATGCTGGAAATGGTTGGACTCAATGATCTTAGAGGGTTTCCATCCTAAATTTCTCTGTGACTTCTCAAAGAGGGCTGGAAATCTCCTCATTTCGTCCATGACTCTGAAGGGTTTCTCTGGCTCTGAAAAATTTCTGTGTGGGGTTGGACTAGATCATAAAGTAGGTGGTATCTAATCATAGGCAGAATCCCAGAATCCCAGAACGGTTGGGTTGGAAGGGACCTTAAAGCCCATCCCATTCCACCTCTGCCAGGGGCAGGGACACCTCCCACTATCCCAGGTTGCTCCAAGCCCCATCCAACCTTTAAAGGTCCCTTCCAACCCATCCCTTCTGTGATCCTACAACGCTCTGGAGAAGTTTGGACAGTGGGACAGCCCTGCTGGAGCCCCTCCCTCCTGCAGCAGGGAATAAACGGAGATGAGACTCCCAAAATCCAACTTTACAAGACCGAGCTTCCCAGCCCATGCCCCACGGATCAGACTCCGCAATCCCAGCTGGAATAACGATGCAGCTGGAGGATGTAATGGGATTGGACACGTCGTTACTTCCATGCGTGTCCGCCAGCCCAGCCAGGGGGAAAATGGGATGAGACACCCCCAGCAGCTTTGGGGGGTGCGGAATTCCTGATGGATGAGGGGACTGGCAGAGTTCACCCGGCAGAGCCGTTCGCAGTCACTCGGTGGCGTGAGGGATGAGGAGTTCGTCGCTGTCCCCTGGATTATGCACGAGGCCATGGAATTTTGGGCTTTCGTGGATGAAAACAGCAAATGGGATGTGGATCTGTGGCAGGAGGGACATGGAGACAACGGCTTCCCTCCAAGGTGCCCAGATCTGTGCAAGGGGGCACATCAGCAGTGAATTATCCTGTATTTATCCATCGCTCCCACAGCCAGCAGGAGTTGTTCATTATTGTGTACTGCGTTTTTAATCCTTATTGTGGATTTAGGCCCAAATTAGTGCTGGAGTCTGGGCTGTGTCCAAAGCTGATGGATTTATTTCTATATAAAACCAAACTATTATTGTGTGACAGCAATTTCTGTCTTTAGGGCCATGTGGGGTGCCACAAATACCCCAAAACCAGGGAGCTGCAAGAAGATGGGATGTAAGGTTTGGGGGATGCACCCAAGGCCAGCTCCTTGAAATGAAACCAAGCTTTTATCGCAAGAAGAGGCAGATTTTGATCGTTCCCTGCTTTTCTCATTACAACGCGCTGTGCTTTAAATGAAAATAGAAAGTGAATGTTTGCCGGGGTCTCCGTGACCCAGCCTTGTTTCCCCTCGTGCTGGCGCTAATTAAGGTGATGTGCGCTCAGTTAAACCCGCACACCTCGAGCCAGATGTTCCAGCAGAAATTTAGGCCGGGACTAAAAGCCGTGATGCTGGCTTTTGGAAGGCGATGCCCTTTAGTGTCGGCTTGCCTGCGCAGAAGCACCCTCCGCTGCTGAAGGCGTGATTGCCTGAGGAAATACCCGGTAATTACTGCTGGAATCAAACAGGGGCGGGATCCAGATGGATACAAAGGTGGCGTTTCCCGGGAATTTACGGGGCCGTTAAAGCCGTGGTGAAACAGAGCTAAGAAGAGAATTGTCATGGATTTTTACACTGAGGGTGGGGAGGCTCTGGGAGAGAAGCTGTGGCTGCCCTTGGATCCCTGGAAGTGTCCAAGGCCAGGTTGGACTGGTCCCTGGCAACAGGGTTTGGATCCTTGGCTCTCACACAGAAAACCAGGAAAAAAATCCATAATACTTTAACTTTCTGCTCTAAAAATGCTCTGCTGGGGTCAATCCATTTCTTATCTCTGCTTTTTATCTGGCAGCCACAGGGAGAGCATTTCCTAAAGCGAGCGGGGCACGCAGAGAAGTTTTAAACAGAGTTTCTGGGGAAAACAGAGATGTTGTCACGAGTTGGTTGTTTCCAGCAGGAGAAATTTGGGATAAAGAGGATGGAATGTGTGGCTGGGAATTCTTGGCCAGAGCCACACGTGCAGAAGAAATCCCACTCTGGGGAATGTGGACATCCCAATCCATGGCATATCCGTACATCTTGCTACACTAGCATGGAAGATTCTCTAAATCATCACAAAATTCCCTAAATCACCACAGGAAAAAAATTGCCAGAAGGAAAAGGAGACAGTACTGGAAGGGGAGCTGTAAGAAAAATGGAGACAAACATTGTGGCAGGGCCTGCTGTGACAGGACAAGAGGAATGTTTTTAAAATGAAGGATTTGGGTTGATTTAGATTGGATGTAAGGAAGGAGATTTTGCAGTGAGGGTGGGGAGGGGCTGGAACGGATTTCCCGGAGAAGCTGTGGCTGCTCCTGGATCCCTGGAAGTGTCCAAGGCCGGATTGGATGGGGCTTGGATCAACCTGGGACAGTAGAAGGTGCCCCTGCCCACCTCGATAAGCTTTAAGGTCCCTCCAACCCAAACAATTCCAGGATTCCACGTTCTCAGCCATCGGTGAGGGCAGCACAAGGAGCTGCTTCCCCTCCAGCTCTGCATCATCCCAAATCCCCACACAGAGGTGTCCATCCAGCTCCCTCCAGGGTTTGCTGTTTGCTCTTCCCAGCTGTGCCTGTGGGCAAACGCAAATCCCAAAAGCTGCTGGTGGTAAATCGGGAAAAGATCCCCGGCCAGGGAGTGTAAACAGCTCGGGAATGTGGATGTTCGGTGACCACAGGAATGAAAGCCACGCAGGCTGCCTGGGCCAACAACCTCTCTTTCGATGCCTTCGAACCAAAACAAAATTCCCTGGGCTTGGAAGGGGAGCGGGAACAACGTGCAGGGTTCCCCGGAGGAGCATTTGGAGCAGGGAATGCGGGAATGTGGGCTGTGTTCCCTGGGAAAGGCTGCTTTGGTTCAGTGCAGTTCCATGATTTCCATGATGGCAAATAAGGCTCAATTCCCTTTTTGTCACCACAAAACCTGGGAATGATGTGGCAGGGCAGAATGCTTTCGTATGTAAGACTTGGTTGCAAAGCAGAATTTCCCCAAAACCTTAATTTTTAAAAAAAATTAATCCTGGAAATCTTCCTTTCAACTGTGCCGAATCTGTGGATTGTTTTGATTCCAGTGCTGTAACGACTCGCTGATGTCAAGATCAAAGCGAAATTGGGGTGCTTTGTGTGGGTTTAACGTCCCTTTCCTTTAATCTGGGCTCAGAAGGGAATGAAAGATGAGACCCTGGTGTTATTCCCAAGGGAAAGCATTCAGGGAAGCAGGAGGAGAAATAAAAGTCCAACCCTTTGGGGCATTTGAAATGGAAGTGAAGAAAGAGGGAGCCAAGCCTGGGGAGATGTGAGGAGCGAGGGAGGGACAGCAGAGGAGGCATGAAAGGAAAAAAGGGAGAGCTGGGAATGGGAATGAGGCAATTAAAGGCAGGTTTGGTCAGGCAGGACCCTCTCCTTCATCCGTGCCTATGGAAAACTGGCCTTGGAAGGAATTCCTGTCAGGATTTTTCCAGCAGCAGCACCCCCAGCTCCCTGCCAGGATTTTGCCACGTCCCCAAAGGATGAGGATCAAGGTCCTGCTCAACTCCAGAGGCACCTGATCCACGTGGGATTCCAGGTGTCTGGCTGAGCACAGCTCCTGCTCCACCTATAAAACATGGGACACGAGCCTCTCCCTGTGCCAGCCTTTCCTTTTCCATCAGCCGTTTCCCAGCAATTCCAGAAAAATCCACCAGTAGCACTGGTGGGATAACACACAGGGGGCCAGCAGCTCCCCAGTGCCAAAATTTGGGAATATTGTGGCCCCACAGTGGTGACTGTGCAACTCTTGCTCCTTTCCCCTTGGGGCTGGAGAGGAGAACTCTGCATCAGCACCACTCCTGAGCCCTGGAGCATTCCCAGCAGGAATTTTCCCAATCCCAGGAGGAACTCTGAGCAGTGACTGTCCCAGGAGTGTCTTTGGAGCTCCTCTCTGCAGGGTGAGGCTGCTCAGGGAGGGATCTGTGTCCCCTGGCTGGCACAGTCCTGCTGGGAATACGGGTGTGAAACACCCCTGTTTTCCTCCCCCTGAAAAAGAGGGAAAAGAGGCAAAAGCTGGAAAAGAAACCCAAATAAACACAGGAACAATTTGCCTCCTGTGAACTTAAAACCATGGAATTAAAGTTGGAAAAGACCTTTAACATCATCAAGTCCAAGCTCTGATGTTGATAAGCCTTTGTGGGTTGATAAGAGTTGGTGCATCTCATCCCAGGGCTGAAATTATCTGGGATAAGAAGGAACAGGAATTTCCTTCCCATGAGGAAGGATGGTGAACTCTAAATATTTCCTGCATTTCCCAGTCCTGGCAGGAATGTCATTCCCCCCACAACCGGGCTGCTTGTGGGATTTTCAGCTGCCTTTCTGCTCAGGGGGCAGAGCTGACAGACAAAACACAGAAAACGAAGCCATCCAGACTTCTGGAAGATATTTATGAGCTTTCCCATCAAATGGGGTGAGATTTTAATCCCTTCCTTCATGTTTACACAGTTTTATCTCCATTTTCCATTCTTTAGCTGCTCCTGCTGCGTGTGGGGCTGGTTGTTATTAGAGCACATCCCAGAGCCTGAGGCACTTCTTTATCCACACAAAATAGGGAAAATCACCTTTCTTTTCCACCAAAAGGAGAGGAGTTGCTGTGCACAGCGGGTTTGATAAAGCAGAGGTTGGAGGAGCATCTCCTGGCTGGCTGGAGCTGCTTTTAGGGTCCTCATGTGGGGGGAAAAGTGCTGTTGAGCATTAAAAACCCTGCTGGGAAGCCCATCTTGTTTTCACTTCTCCTTGTAAAGCTCAGCCCCTGAAAATAGTCTGTCTTGTTTAAGGAACAGTGGGCAAAAAGCCCTGAAATTCCCTTGCCATTTGAAAACACGGAGATAAAACACCGGGAATTATGAGCAGACAATACGAACGGTCTGGTTAAGCCATTTATCAGCCCCTTTTCCCGGCTATTCCCACTGTGTGCTCACTTTTCCATCAGGGATGACAGCGCTGGCTCGCTGGCGGAGCGGGAGAGGACGGATCCACACAAATCTCCCCGCTCCCATGCCCTTCCCTGCGATGACAGATCCATCACGAGGGATGAATGATCCCGATATCCCCTTGATTTATGCCCCAGCTGCAAAAATGAAAATAAGGCTCGTAGGAGTTTCTCCTGATAAATCCCAGCCTTATCACCCCAGCTCCGCCGGGGTCACTCCTTTTCTCCCGGAGATTGGCAAGAGCCAAGGAGATATGAAGTGGGCCAGGATATTTATGGGAATAAATGGCAGTGTCTTTATGAGGATTAAAGGGGAAAACTCCGGGAATGAGAAAAAAGACAAGCTTTGGAATCCTTTTAGCACGAAATTAATGGAGATAAAGTCAGCCTGACGCAGGGACGGAGGGGAGGGAGGGGGGAATGCTCCGACGTTTCCCTTGGCAAACCAACGGCGCTGGAATACCAAGGGCAACGTTTGGGAACAACACGAGCCAGCCAATACAATGCTCTGGTTTCCAGGGAAACCCAACCTTGGCCTTTGGTCCCATATTTCAGCGGGTTTCATTATCCTCCCTGGATTTAGGATAATGAATTGGCTGTTGATGGATGCTGCTGCCTCGGAGCCGCCTCCCTCGCCGAGGTTTCCGCTTTTTGTTGGGATCACTGGAGGAGGACTGGGAGCACCAAAGGCAGGGGTGTCCCTTTGGAGGGGTTTCTCCTGCATCCAGGTTGTGGAATTTTGGGGGGCCTGCAAGAATCAGTTGAGTTTTTTGTTTCATTCTCTGCATAAATAAGAGAGGCTGGGAGAGATGGGAACGTTCACCTGGAGAAGGGAAGGATCCAGGGAGATCTTTCCAGAGCCTAAAGGGGCTCCAGGAGGGCTGGAGAGGGACTTGGGACAAGGGGATGGAGGGACAGGACGCAGGGAATGGCTTCAAACAGAGAGAGGAGGGTTAGATGGGGTTTTGGGAAGGAATTCCTGGTTGTGGGGGTCACGGGTGGACAAAGGACACCAGGAGAGGATGGAAACACATTCCCATCCCCCAAATCCCTGTTTGCTCCTCCCTGGCCCCAAAAAGGCCACTCATCCTTTCAGTCTTGGCCACCCCCTCTGCTCTTTTCCTTCCCTTTTTTTCCCAAACACCCTCAGGCCGTTTTTTCCCTGAGTCACTTGGCAGCGTGGGCCAAGGTTTGAGGAGTGACTGACTCATCACTCTGAGTGCTGAGGCCATGAAATGTTATTTTAGAAATTAAACACCCGACACATTCGGCAAACTAATCCCTTTAAGGTGTCTCCCAAAGTGGCTCCTAAAAGGAAAATGTTTGCAATTAAGTCATTCCCGAAAATGTCGCCGTCTGTGCTGAGCGGCTGAACTTCTTTTGGCTTTTCTTTGTCAATATTGGGGGTGGATTTGGGAAATTGGGGAAAAATTCACCGTTTAACCTCATAAATGAGCTGACAATGGGACAATTTGCTGGAAAAGTGTTGGTTCTATTTTTCCTGTTAATTACGTGGCTTGTGATGGTTGGAATAACCCATAAAATCCCAAAATCCCCGGATCAAATCCGGTCTGGGTTTGGATGGGGATGACTGGGGCCTGTGCAATTATGGGGATCCTCGAGCCCACAGTTCGCTCCCCAGGCTGGTTCTTGTATGCTTCCCACATGGATTTAATTTTGTGAGCCACACATTCCCATTTTCCCCTGATTTTTGTATCCTTTTCTTCTAAACCCAGCAGAATACGACATCGTTAAAGGGATTCTCATGTGATGGCTTCATTCTGAAATAACCCCAGGGGGACAAAGTTCAGAGCAACCCAGAACTGCTCTTGATTTACTGCAAACATGATTAAAATTTTATCTGAGGGCTTTTTTTTCCCCAAGTTTTTTTTTTTTTTTTCTTTGCTGCTCTGTGTTTTCATCCAGCACATAAAAGAGGCTTTTTGGGGTCGGTTTTTGGGTTTTTTTCCAGCAGTTTAGCAGTGCAAAGGTTCTCGTGGAGGATTGAAATTCTCTGAAAGCTTCCCCTCGGTTAATCACGATTTTTATCATCTTAAAAGCAAAGCAGAGGAAGGCTGGGTAATAAAGGGCAAGAAATGCAAAGTGGAAGGGTCACCCCACGGAGCTGGGATGAGTTACAGCCAATTCCGCCCTGCTGGGGCATCCTGGCTTTTCCAGTGGGTTTATTTGGATTTGTAACTACTCCAGGCTCCAGGACGAAGCCCTTTTCCCTCCCATTTCCATTCTTTAACTCCTTTCCTTGTGCATCACCACTATCCTTGGAAAAGGCTCGGAAGGGAGGGTTTAGAAAAGGATTGAAGGAGCTCTTCCACCTACACCCCGCCGTAAATGTCATGTAAACAAAGATAAAATAACAAGCAGCCCTGGAAATCACTTAACGAGGGTTTCTGCAGCTGGTGGCTGCTCTTCCTGGGAATTTCAAGTTCCTTTAAATGAAACTTAACAGCAAGAAGCCTTTTATTTTCCTAATGTTTCCAACAGCTCTCGCTGTGGATTCTTCCTTCACGGAGGCCTGTGGCTTTTACATCCCTGGCATGATGATTCCCTCATAGAAATGATAATATCCTGTTTTTTATGGGCAATTCCAGATGATTGAATCCTGGTTTTTAATCCTTCTTCTCTCATGGAGAAGGAAATTGGTCAGGACCGGGCTGAGGCGATCCTGATGAAGTTGAATTTTGGGATGGCAGTTTTTGACACATGGAATTTCAACCCAGAGCCGTGTTTTCCACCCTGGGAAGGTGCAGTGGTGCTTGCGCTGGATCAGGTGTAATAATAATAATAATAATAATAATAATAAGTATTTGGCATGTTTGCAGTCCAGCACCTCCTAACTGAGCATTCCCAAGTGCTCCAGAAAAATTAATTCCATCCCACACAGGTCCCTTGAGGGGAATATTTACATGCAAGAGCTATGGACACTTCAGAGGACAATAAACACTGGAATTGGGTCTTTTCTGGGATAATTGGAGCCTGGCTGGTGGGAGAACGGGAGGAAAGGGATGGCAAAGAGGGAATATCCATGAGGAAAATGCAAGCACTGCTGTGCTTTTCCAAGGGAAATGCATTTCCCTGTTTGGTTTTGTTCCCTTCCTCCCAAAGAGTTCAGGAAAACCACATTTCCTTGCTCCCAGCTTTAGATCATGGATGTTCTGAGCGAAACTGATGGGAATTGCGTTAAATTAGGGATAAAGCCAGTAACAGCTTTTGCATCCCGGTGCTTCCGCAGGGAAGCTCATTTTCCCTTGGAAATGTTCATTTTCCCTTGGAAATGCTCATATTCCCTGGAATAACTGATCCAGGCAGGGAAGAGCTGCTGCTGGTCCTCCAGCTGCAACTGGAAGCCCTCGGGAGAGCTGCAACTCCGTGGGGTTTCCCAGTGTCAGAGGAAAGTTTGGATCACAAACCCAAGGAAGACTGGGACAGTCCCAAGCTCAGCGTTCCAATGCAGATCCTGGGATAAAACAGGAAACCACTCAGACTGCAATAAACTCGTTCTTGTTCTCAGGGAAGGGGATTAATTAACTATCTATGGGATAAGCTGGATAAATCAAGCGTGACGAGCAGCTTCCACATGGAATGGGTGATTCCAAGGCTGTTTCCAAGTGGCTGCAGCAGGGCAGGGCTGTAACCTCGGGTTCCGTGGAGCAATCCAGGTTGTCACCTCCAGGAATTTGCATTTTGGGGCTCGGAAATAATTCCTGCCTTGCTGGAGTGATGGGCTGGCTGAGCATGGGATGATCCAGAGTTCCTCAGGGCCGAGTCTTGGCCGTGGTGTCCCATTCCTGTGTGCACGCCCGGTGGAAGGGTCCTAATGATCATTCATTAATTAACCCTGGGAATTAAGTGTTGTCCATGCACTTCCCAATCCCTGGGGAGCTGGAAATTGTGCTGCCAGCAAAGCTTCTTCATTTCCCCACCGTGGAGAGGAGATCTTGGGGGAAACACCGTAGGAGGCTGCTCCGGGGGTGGATTCCTGAGCAAAGCGCTTCCACGCTAAATAAAAAACCAGGAAGAAGCTTCTTTATCAAGGATCCAGGGAATGGGCCGTGACTCAGGAGTCCTGAATGGAAAAGCTGCAGCCATCTGGCTTCATCTCAGCACCCTGCCTGAGTCAGCCCAGCTGTGCAGGGCCAACCTGCCGCGGATGCGGTGGTGCCAGCGGAGGGGTGGCGTCACCTGGCACAGTCCTGAGCCGATGGAGAGGTGGCATCACCTGGCACATTCCTAGCAGGACACCCCACCTGCCATTTCCCCTTGGATGCAGCGTGCAGAGGGCTCGGGAGGGCTGGAAAAGCCCTGGGAAGCTCAGGAAGGTGGCATTGCCCCTGGAAGTCCCTGGCATGTGAGGGGATGATGTCCTCCTTTGACATCCATCCTTTTCCTGTGGAGCCAGCAGGCTGAGGTGGACTTGGCTCCCAGTTAGCCACGGAAACAAACTGGGAAAAGACATCATGGATGTGCAGAAAAAGTCAGAGTTAATGAAACTTAACTCCAGGCTTCCAGGCTAATCCAACATTTGCATTTCTCTAAGTTTAGTGATTTCCCAGACTTTGGATCTGGCTTCAATGAACACATAATTCCTTGTTTTCCTGACGAGAAGTGTGGATTTCAAAAAGCTCCCTCCACGCAGTGAATTCAAGGGGAAATGCTTTTCCTTCATATCAATCAAGCTCTTTTAAACAACTCAAGTTCATTTCACGCTCTTCTCCTTGATTTCTGTACCTCGTGATCAGCAGGAAAAGCAAAACTTGGGAATAAAACTGAGCTTGTTTGGTAAAAATAGAATTTCCAGAAGCAAAATGGAATTTTAAAGCTGGTGCCTTCCTTTGTCCTGCTTTTTGGGCAGGACTAGGCAGGAGAGGGATGAAATGGGGAGGATTTTATCTTGCTAATCCAGGTGCCCACCTGAAATGCCACTTCCAGGTATCCTGGGTGCTCTTTTCACCTCCAAAGGACAAAGCTCGTCCAATACTTTGGCCAGCAGCAGGAAATGCTTCATTCCCTGGGGAGTTTGGGATGTCTGGTCCTAAACCTTTGGCATCTCCAGGAACTGGTTGAAGCTGCTTGGATTTCTCATGGTGAGGTGGGCAAACCTGGGGGTGGATTCCAGGAGAGGCTGGAGAGCATGGAATCACAGAAACATTAAGGCTGGAAAAACTTTCAGGATAAGGACCTTCCATCCCATATATTTGCTGAAGGACAGGTGAGAATCAAGGAACAATATTCCTTGAATCATCCCACTGGTGTCAGCCTTGGATTACAGAATACTCCCTGCACCCACTCACACTGAGGGTGTCAGGAGCTGCTTTCCAATATAAAAACCTTTGATTCCACTGGATCCTGCCATTGGGAAGGCAGATTTGGACTAGGAAGAAGGGGCAAAGAAAGAGAAATACAGGGAAAAAAACGTCATATAGGAATAGCCTATGGAATGATGTGGAGGGGCTGAGTGTCCATGGTCATCCCAAAAATCGCTACTCTGATATTGCTGCATTTTGGACAAGCAAGGAAAGCATCTCAAAATTTTGGATAAAATCTTCTGCTCTCACTTCTCCATAAATTAAAGCCTGGCCCTTTTTTTTTTCTGGGAAAAGCTCACTTTGTACTCTGGAAAACAGGATGCATTCCCCTTTTCCCGTCTTTATTTATCTCGGCACAATTCTAATTGTTCCTGTAAACCCCAGTTCCCGGAGGGCACTGAAACCAAAGGGACTCTTTCCAATTCCAAACCAATGCTCCATTGTGTCCTTAAATCTCTTTCTTAGCCACTGTTTCGGAAACCTGCCGTCCTTTCCTTTGATATTCCCGCTTATTGCTCATGAAAGCAGGAAAAAGAGGCTGCTCCTCTCCCTTTTTCCCTTCTCCAAGACACAAAATGAGCATTCTCCTTCCTGGCTTTTGTCAGTGATCACCGGCTGCCATCTCCTATCAAAGCGCTTCCAGGAGTGACAAAGCGGAAAAAATAGGAAAGGACCAGGAGTGGAGCATCCCATTCAGCACGGAGCACTCAGCACCCACGCCTGGCTGCCCGAGAGGCAGCTCTGCTCCCGGGAAAACCCGCCAAAAACAAAGGGAAACGGCAGGAACTCCACGCGGTCCATCCGCTGCTCATTTTAGCAGCTCCGGGATAATCACTCTGCGTATTCCAAATGGACACAGGGGTGGTGGTTGGAATAAACACGGGCCAGGGAACACCGGGGCAGGGCAATTTCCCTCCATCTTTAATGGATTTGTGTTTTCCTGGTGGGCAGCAGAGTGTCCTAATGTTTTCCTGGCAGGATCCGTCTCGCTGTGGGGTCATCGCGGGGACCCTCCCAGTGTTGAAGAGCAAATTCTTCACGGGCCAGATGCTGCCACCTTTATCCTCTCTAAGTGGTGCCTCTCCCAGCCCCATCCAGCGGGAATGGCACCACAGGGATGCGGGAGCCCGCGGGGGGTCCCTCGGAGCCGTGGCCTCTGGGTTGCTCATTTTAATGGGGATTTGTTTGGAGCAAACCAAGGAATTTCTTCTCTTCCCTTAAGTGAAGAGGAAAAAAACAGCAACCCAATAACAGCAGCTTCTTCCTAACTGTGTCATTCATGGATATTTTTATGCAGGATTTTTGGCTAATTACAGCATGGAAGACTGGCTATCCCTTTCCAAAGTCTTTCTGCATCCTTCCCTAAATTCATTAATTCCCTTCATCTCAACTCCAGGGCCACATTGAGGCAGAACTCCTTTTAATCTGCCATTTTTGAAATATTTTTTTAGCTAAATACTTGGCAATACTTTAAATATTCACCTCAACATGTGTCCCTACGTCTCGATGCCCCTTTCCGAAGTCTTCTCACAGCTTTTTTTCCCAAAGATGTTCTTAAAAAAAAATTAAATCAATGCTTTTTTATCCCTCTGCCTGGAATAAATTCCAGCAAAAGAGTAAAACAGTAGGAGAACCTCACCTTTTCAATGCTGCCGTGGATTATTACTGCAAAGTTGAGTGGAAAATCACCAGATTTCCATTTACTTCCTCATCTACCAGGAATCAGGGGAATCGTTCCCATCCCAGGTAAAATACGGAAATAAATGACGGAGGAATTCAAGGGATTTCAAGAAATCTCAAAGATCCACCTCTTTAGGTGAATTGAGCTATTAGGGTTTTTGCAAACCGGGAAGGAAAGATGGAAAAATCTCGGAAAAACACCCAAGGAATGGCTGCCTTTTCTTTGTGGGATTTACATGACTTTAACGACTGATAAGGGAATCAAGGAAAGAGGGAAGAATGGGAAAAAACCCAGCCAGCTCATGGAAAAGCCAAGAGCTTGGTAGAGTACCCATCCTTACCTTTTGCCATGCAAGGGTTGTTCAACACCTTTATCCCAAGTTCAGGGCAAAATTCAGGGAAAATTCCTTTTATTCCGCCATTTTCTTCCCTTTTTTTAGTAAATGTTTGGCAAAACTTGGAATATTCACCCTGAAACTGGGCTACACTTCAATTTTCTGCTCCCCTTGTGTTGATAAGGGGCTTGAAATCAGGGTTGGGTTGAGTTTGCAAAGTTATGAAAAGATTTAGAGAATTTTTTGCTTTAAAATGGACGCTGTTGAAGTTATCCCAACCCAAGGGGAAGGAAAGGACATGTTTTGGGAAGCAGGATGTTGGGTGGCTTAGTATTGACCACATCAGATGTTTAGAGCCCTGATTTATTTATCTTAAGAGATAATCACAGAATATTCCAAGTTGGAAGGAACCCACAAGGGTCATCAAGTCCAACTCTTGGATGGGGATGGATCCCACAACTTCGGCCATTTTATCTCCAGCCAACTGAGCTCATCTGGGATGATGGCCAAAAAAAGAGGGAAAATGGAGCTGACTGCCCTTTCCAAGCCATTTTCATGTCCCCGGATATTTTTGTGCTCCTTTTTCCCAACTCACTCGGAGCTATCCTGGTGGCCTGTCCCACGTTCCCGCTCCTCCGTTGCTTTTGGATCCTCCCCTCAACGGGAACATTTTCCATGTCTGTCACGGGCCTGCTCTCCCGGAGATTGCCTGGAGGCTGAACTTTTGTGTAATAGATTTTGACACCCCATATGGCCCTCGCGGCTCTCTGCGGCACGAGCTGAAATCCCGCTCGCGTTGTTGGCAACTTTGAATATCTGGGAGCAGCCTGGCTTTTCCTCTTCCACGGCGATATCCGCATTTGGGAAGATTAATGTGCTGATCAGGCACTGGCAAGGAGCTGGGGTAAATGACCTAATAGGTCTTTCCATCCCTAATTCCCGCGTTTTATTAAGAGGGATTCTTTGTCGCCGCAGCGCTGATTTGTCGGAGCTGTCACCGCCGAGGGAAGGCGGGAGAGGTGGCACTAACGGTGTCATCTAAATCCATCTTTTTTTTTGGCACCTCTGCCCCTGTGAATCACGAGGACCATCTGGAGAGCGGGCACGCTGCCACGCCGGCAGATGGGCAGGGGTGTATCGAGCTACGAGCCCGTGGATGATTATCAAATGTGCCGTTGGGCAAGCATTTCCAAAAGGAATATCCAAACAACTTCCCAGAATGAGCTCCTGGGAGCCATTTAGCTCCCAAAAAAACCCGTCCAAAATTCCGTTCCTGAGCTGAGAGGTAGCAGGGAGGGATGGGGAAGGAAAGGCAGGGATTCTTCCCGGCTGTTCCGGTGGGTGCCGGTGGTTTGGCAGCACCATGGGATCCTCCTGGATCCACAACCCAAGGTTTTAATGCCCAACAATTTCACACACAGCTGGGGAAAACGGTCATAATTATATATAATTTTATATATATTAAAAAATCTAGAATACACCTAATTAAAATTCCTAATTATCCTAACTCCCTTCCATCCCAACGGGAGCATTTGCCTCCAGGCCTCGTTCCTGCAGCTGGGACACAAACACAGACAAGGCACAATTCACTGCCACAGAATACAGAATATTTTTAGCAGGTCATCCATTGCTCCAGAATTTCTGCTTTCCCATGAGACGTGGAAAGCTGTTTTTCCCCTCACATCCAATTTATTTCTTTGGAATTCAGAGCAAGCCAAGTGCTCTCCACCTGGGGACAGCGTGAGTGTCACTGGAGGTGGCTTCTTTGTCGATGGGGGTCATTTTTTCCTTCTCGTCACACCCGGCCCCTTTGATTTAACCAAATTTTGTGGGTTTAGCTCCAAGGCACAGGTGCAGAAAGTCCTCACTGCTCATCCAATTTGGAATTGTGGCTCTCCAGCAGAGCAGGGAAAATGGTGAGGATGCTGCTGGCGCTGCACTCATCCAAGGGGGTTCATTAGCATGGGCTCCCTGCCATCCTAAAGCACCTGGATTTATCCTGGATCCAAGCTGGAGCTGACGTGGCTCAGCTCTGCCCATGCCACGCTGGGCCTGGCCTAACGAGCCTGGCCTAACGAGCCTGGCCTAACGAGCCTGGGCAGCGCTTGCTCCGTGTGGAGCTGGTCCCGCTCTGAAGGGCTGGATGCAATTCTCGGGAATCACGTCCCAGTGGAAATTCACTGGAATGGCATTTTTAATATGCAGCTGAGGTGCTCGGAGTTTAGATACTGATTAAATAGGAAGTGCAGCAGGAAAATCGAGTCATTCCTACTGACCTGTCCCTCCAGGAGCCCTCCTGGATATGGATCCAGGCCTGTGGGAAGGAGCAGCATCTCCAGCAGAGCTCTGATCCTTGGAAAATGGGAAAAAGTTTTGCAAAAGTGATTCTTTTTCTTCTGGAATACCCAAGCAGAGCTGGATTGATGAGGGAATGACAGTTCTTGCTTCAGTGTGGTAGCCAGAGGGATCCTGTGTGGGATGGGAAGGTTTTAATGAATTCCTGATTGGTTTTGAGGTGGTTTAATGATCCTTCATCAGATCTTCTTCCAAAACACCTTCAAGCAGCAGATCCGGTGGGCTCCAGCCACAGTGTTCCTACAGAGCACAGCGAGTTTTCCCAAGCAGATTTCCATAGCTGGAGAAGGAAAAGCCAATCCCTGAGAGCTCAGGATATGACCAGATGGGAATTTATGGAGCTAAAATGGAAAAAGAGATAGAAAATACAAAGTAGAATTTCAAATAAGAAGAGAGGAGAGGCTATGAAATGTTTTTTGTTAACCCCACAAAGCTGCCCAGCCAGGAATGATTTGAAACTCCTGCAGATTTCCCGGTGGGAATGCAAAAACTCTGATTATTCAGAAATTGAAAGGACCAAAAGAAGAGCAATTCCCAGAAACAAATCTGCCATGCAGCACATCCATATGCTAAAGGCTCCTTTTCCAGGCTGAAAACCAGATCCATTCATATTTATCCCGCAGACCAATGGAAAATGTGGAATTAGAGCACCAAAAATACTTTTTGTTAATAATAATTCCCTCTAGAAAAGCAAATAAGGAACCTGAAAAGGTTTTGGGGTGAAACAAGGAGGTAAAAACCATGACTGGGCCTTCCCAACTAAAGCTCCTCCATCCCGTTTGATTTTAGTTCCAGATCTCAATTCGATCTTTAGTCCAAGGTAATTACAAAAAAAACCCTGGGATGTGGAATTCAATGGGAGCTGCCCACACATCTCCAGACTTCAGTGGAGCAGCCCCTCGGTGCAGAGATGGTTTTTTACCACAAGCTGGGCAGATTTGTTCCTGTTTCATCGGGAATAATTCTCCCAGAGCCTTTGGCCACAAGCAGAGAGTTTAATTATAATAAAAAAAACCCTGGAACATTCCTACTCTGAGTCCATTTGGAATTAGGGAAGCCAGGGAAGTGGCTGCTCGTAAATCAGAGGGAGAAGCTGCTGGGCCCCCCCTCACTTTCCCAGTCCAAGCATCAACCTGGGGGATTTGGCACTTCTGGGAAGTGCCCCTGCTTATGTGGGATAGAGCATCCTGATTCCATGATTCCTAAATCCGTGCTTTTAGACATAACAACAGCCTGCAGGAAAAAAGCTGGACAGCCCCATCTGAGGTAATTTATTAACAAAAGTCCTTCCTCTGGAATTCCTTTAAACTCGGCGTGGTTTTTCTGCTGCCAAATTCACTTTGTGCTGTTGAAAATTAATTTTATTTTTTTTTCCCCTTATCAAGATTGTTATTTTCCACTTGGCAAATCCTGAGGTTTATCCGTTATCCCTAATAGAGCCTGAAATGATCATGGGATGTTTTCCCCCGTTTATTTATCTTGGATGTTCATCATGATTAAAAAATCAGCTCATTCTTTGGATCTGGATGATTTTGGGGAATATTAACATGGAGCTGATGGGCTGGTTGAGCTGCCCAAGTCCCAGAGCTCTTCCCTGCTGTCACCTTCCATCTCCATGGAAAAGAAATTATGGAATGGTTTGGGTTGGACCTTAAAGATCACCCAACAGGCAGATGTTTGATAAAGTTGGATCAAAGTGTTCCTGGGAATCCTTCAGACCCTTGGAATGATGCTGGTGGAGGTCCCATCAGTTCACACGGGATAATTTGTCCTTGGGATTTAGGAAAATACTCCTCCTGCTCTCCTAAAGCTCCAGCTCCATCTATTATCCCTATAAAACCTGAAGTTGGGATTTTCAGACACTTCACTGCTCCATGCCCTGGCTCCAGCTGTGCCACCTCTCCAGCCACATTCCTGGAGCATTTCCATGGATAAACAGCCAGCCTTCAGCACTTTTCTGTACTTTTTATAAGGATTGATTCAAAAACTTAGGGATAGACCCTGGCATTCCTGGTGGGACAGATCCCTGCCTCCAGCTCTGTGACCTGAGCAGGATCCACTGGAGACAAATCCAGAGATCACCAAAGCTGACAGTGGATTTTCTGGGAGCAGGATCTGAGTTTTAAGCCACTTCCCTTCCCTCCATCCATAAACGATTCCAGTCCTTTTATCCATATTATCCCTCATGGAGGGCTTTGCTCTTGGCACCCCGCTCCGTAAGGATGTCCCTCCCAAACAACCCTGGAGCAAACGGATAAAGCCCTAAAACTGTGTCCCTGCTCCAATTTCCCTGTCCCCTGGAAAACTTTTGGGAAGCCTAAGGAAGGCCATGCCCAGAGCTACCTGTGGTGTCCAGGACAGTTGGTGTTGGCTGCTTCCCATCCCAAGGAATCTCTGGAAGTGGGGGCAGAGCCTGGAGCACCTGGAGCAAACCTCAGCAGCTGAGCTGAGTCCTGGGCCCGTGGAATTCATCCAGGAATCACCACGGGCTCTGCAGGGTGATCCATGAGAAGTTAAATTCCCAGGATTTCTCCATAGCAATGGCTGGGATTCATCCTGCACCTTTGCAAGGTGAGCATTCACCGTGCTTCTAAAGGTGATTTATTCCAGGGGTTCTTCCCATGTTCCTTCATCTGGGTCATTTTTCCCATTCCATCGGCGCCCACATCCGAGGAAATCTCAATTTTGTGGAAGCTCCAACAAATCCTTCATTCCAAGACGCCCGGGACAGGCACAAAACCAAGGGCTGGGATGGATTGGAAGCACAGAGAGGGGCTTTCCCATCTGGGAGCTACGTCCCAGGGATTATGAGGGATCGTGGTGTCCCATCCATGGGGGAGCTCTGGATTTTCCTGGATCCCTGCGATGCTGCCGGGTCACTCCAGACAGAGCTCCTGCATGGCAAGGGATACTCCGACCCTCTCTGCAGGGATTTCCTGGCACAAGTCTCATTTCCCTGGGTGGGAAAAGAGTAATTAATCCATGGAGAGCACACAGATCCATTTATTCCCAGAAGGAATGAGTCGTGGAGAGGGAATGGCTCCGTACCCCCTGCAGAGCCCTTTGCTGCCTCACTCCTCACCATCCCATGGTCATCCAGGGTCCTTGTCCTTAATCACAGACCCCAAAAAGCTGGAGTCATGTCTCATGGATTCCCTTTGATCCTCAACAACCGGATTCACGCTCTTTCAGCCTAAATTTGGTGGATTTTTATTCCTCTTTCTCCTCGGAAAATCCTTTTTAGCTGAAATTTTTCCCTGCTTGTAAAGTGTCCCATTATAGCTCTCGAGGCAGGAGGAGATTAATGTCAGCTCCCATTTATGCATCCCTATGGATAAGAAGGGCCCTTTGTAATTCCCTGTTCTTTTGCGGGGAGTGGGATTAAAAGTTTGCTCTTCCAAAAAAATCCCCCATTGTCTCTTCCCAGGTTCTGGCTTTTAGGGAAATTCCCTTTGCCATAAAAAGTGATTGATTTTCCTTGGCCTGCTGCGAGGCAGCTGAAGTGGGTGATCCCTGCCAGACTCATGAAGTGGTTCCCAGTGTTGACAGAGGACTTCAGATTGTGGTTATAAAAGCAGGAATTTCGGGATTTGCTGGAAAAGCCTCGTTCCCGAGGCCGGGAGGAAGCTCTCCAGCAGGACCCATGTGCAAGCAATAAGGAGAGCAATGCTCTTGGAAAAGGCAGCTTGGAGGATTTGCTTTGGCATCCTTTGGGTGGCCTGGGAAGAGTGGGAAGCTCTTGGGAAGTGCTGGGCGTGGGGCTCCGGCTCTGCTCCGGCTGGGAAAGGGAAGGTTTGTGGTGCAGTACCAGGGCCCTCCGGCTCCTTCCCACCCCTCTGGATGCTGCTGGAGGAAAACATCCAGAAAAACATCCAGGAAAACATCCTTATTTCCTTCTGGAATGGGAATGTGCAGTGGGACATCTCTCCTGCAAATCCTTCGCTTGGGAAAAGCCTGCTCGCTTCCCAAACCCCTGATTCCAGGCCTGCCTCGATACCAGTGCTGGGATCATCCCAGCTGGAAAATTGCTGCCAGCACCTCGTGTTTTCCCACCCCTCTGGATGCTGCTGGAGGAAAACATCCATTGGAACATTGGCTCAGAGGGAAATGAGGAGCTGGAGAAGGAGAAAAAGGAAAAGGACGAGGAGAAAGGAACTCCCAGAGATGTCTGGGCAGTGAAGGGTTCTCCTTCCTCCTCCCCCAGGACAATTCCCAGACCACTCCTCAGCGCCTCTCCAGCCCTCTCAGGGGCTGGATTCCCCGTCTGGATGCATCCACCTGGGAATTGGCACCGTGGGACATGAGGGAGATTCAGGCAGTCCCAGGGGCTCCCACAAACCCAGCCCTTGCTGGGGACCTGCCTTTGATTTCCTCCTCCGAGGATTCCATGTGCTCACAGGAAAGGGAAGCGGGGTTGTTAAATTGGGAAGAGGGACTTGGGAACAAAGCTTGGACTCATCCCTGTGTAGGGAACAACTCCATAACGAGCAGAGATGGGAAAAATCAGCCCCAGGCCGGTCACAGAACGGCTCTGGTGGCTTTTCCTCTCTTTCTTTGGTCGTGTTTTTAATTGCAAATCTCTCCAGTCCTGAACCTTCAAACAGTTCCACGTCTCCTTCCATCTTTTGGCGTATTTAAATGGATAATGGATAATCACTCTGATATTTGGAGGTGGAAACTGGGATTTCAGCTGGGCACAATGGGGACGAGCAGGGAAGGGGGAGAGCTGACACCCCCTTGTCAGCCAGCCATCAGTATCTCTGCAAATATCAAACAAAAACCAGGAAAAAAAAGGATTCTAACTCCGCCAGCAGCCCTCATCCCAAAGTACAGCAAATTCCTTGATTACAGCCTCCCTACAATTCCTCTGGGGTGAATTCCTCATGGTGTTTGAATTCCGTGTAATAACATTTTCGAAAAGGCTCCGATTGAAAAATTGGGGGGTGGGTGGAAAAAAGAAAAATGGCAAGAAATCATTGGCACAAATTGTTCTCCCGAGCTATTTTCCAAAGGCTGCTCGGGATGTGATTTCCTGGGCTGACACAAGGAACACTCGCTGCTCACTTGAAAGCCGGGAGAAGAATTGAGGTTGTTAACAACCATCTCCAAAAAGATTATTTCAGATTATCCCAAATTACTCCGCTGAAAGAGAAATCCGAGGATATTTCCTTTAATATCAGAGCTGCGGGAGGAGCCCGTTCCCGTTTTCTAACCCCGACTGGAAAGATGAGGAAAATACAAATTGAGCCCACATTTATTAAAGTCTCTTCCCTCCGCCTCTCCCTTGGTTCCTTGGATCCCTTTTCCTGCTCACCAAAGGAGCTGGGAGGGCTCATCCTGGAAAAAAAGGAGGATCAGGGGGATCTTATCCCTCTTTCCTGGTGTCTCCAGGCAAACTGATCCCCAAAAACCCAAGGAGAACATGGATAAAGCTCAATATTAATGCCCATCGTGCCATGAATCCATGGAAAATTCACCCCTTATCTCCTTAACCCGCTGGAAAAAACTGTCAGAGGCGTTTGGGATGGAAGGATCTGAGGGAATGGAGTGTTTTCATTTGAACAAGGAAGAATCCCAGAGGCCAGGAACAAAAAAGGAAAAGTCAGGAGGATTACACATGGAATAGCTCATTATGGAAGTGTTGTAGAGTCATTATTTTAAATAAGTGCATCTCATTCCAGAGGCCGGGATGGGAAGCGGGATGGATTCCGTGTCGGATGGATTTGCATTATTATTTATTCATGAGCTTTAAAAGGATCATTATTTCTGATGGACAGCTGCTGTCAAAAGATTTGTGGAGGGGAGCTCGTGTTTTCCCATAATAATCATTAATCAATAAATGCTGGGAAACGGTGCTGGAAATTCCGTGTTTCCAGGATACACGGATACCTCTAATTGGGAACAGGTTTCCATTTGGGAGAGCAGATCGTTCTCCCATTCCCTTTAATTGCACACAAGCTGAGGTGGCAGGTGAGCACCCACTGTGGCTTTATCCCAAAAAACCTGAGATCCTTGGAAGTGTCCAAGGCCAGGTTTGGAGCAAGCTGGGATGGCGGAAGGTGTCCCATGGATTCATTCGCGGATGTGATTTCTTTTCCCAATAATTCCTTTCGTTATTCCCCCAAATTCAGTCTTGGAAGGCCCCAGGTGAAGCTTCCAGGTGGAATTTGCCACAGGGATTTGGAGCCCATCCTGTCTCCTGTCCCAAATTCCTTCTTCCCGAGAGCTGGCCAAGGATTCCCAGCTGTGCCAGGGGGCACCAGCCCCATTTTCCCTGGGCATCCAGGAATTATTCCACAGCTCAGCGCTGCTCCTGCTTTTCCTGCTCCCCTCAGCACATCCCTGGTTCCACCCCTGTTCCCCATTTCCTGGGGGAATTCCTTCCCTCAAAACCTCATTTTTCCTCCATCAATAAGCCTCAAATATTAAATTTTATTTAATTTTTTCATACCAAAATGGCACCAGATGGATTTGGGATGCTCCTTGTCCATGTGCTCCAGCTTTGGACCTGCAAAGAAAAAGCAGGGAATTCGAGTTAGGCAGGAAGTGCTTCCCAAATCCCATAGTGGGGAAAAAACCCTCAAAACCATTCCCAAACAAACTGAAGCAAAATTCCCTCCAAAAAACCCCCAGTATTTCCCAAGATCACTCTTTCCTGGCTGCCCCCACGTTATCCAGGAGGGAGACGTGGGAGGGAAGGGAATTGCACAGAGGTTTTGTGCTGGAGTTGGAATGTTAAACATTCCAGGATAATTTCATTTTTAACACATTTACACCCTGAACTGCTGTCTTCTCCAATAATAAATCAGATTTTCTGTGGTGCCACGAGCGTTTTTGATGTTCCAGCCTAAAATCCGGAGGAATTTTGCCGGCAGGAAAAGCAGCCAGGAGTCACCAAAGTCCCAGCTCTTTGAAAGGGACGCTCAACTCTGATGATGAAAGTCTCCTTTGGAAAAATATGTTAAAAATCCCGAAATTCCACTCAAATGAGCTGCCTGGAATATTTGATGCCCTGACAACTGTTCAGCCTCAAAGGCAGGGAGAGAATGGGCCTGAAATGCTCATTAAAATCCCAATGAAACCAGGAAAAAAGGTTCTTTTCTCCCCAGCACGATGGCAGAGAGTGGAAATTCCAGCTCTTAATTCCAACTCTTCTCCCATCCTCCCCTTGCTCCACTTGCAATCCTTTTCCCAGTGCTTTAGAGGTGCTCGGGCTGGGTTAACCCTCACTGAGCTCAGGAATGGGGAATTTTTTCCGGCAGGTTGGGCATAAATCCTTGGGAGGTGGGAACGTGCTGCCTCCATCCCTGATTTTGGGGGTTCCAGGGGCCACAGAGGAGCAGGATTTTGGTGTCGTCCTGCTTTGCTCCCAGCGCTTCCAGAGGCTCATCCTTGTCCGTGTGGAGCCACCTGAGCATCCTCAGGTGCACTGGGAATGATTCCACTCCAACCTCTGGTGCCATCCCAGTCTGCAGCTATTAAAGCCTGGCTCGGAGCCCAAAATTTAATACCGGGATTAAAGGCAGCGCGTTTTTCCTGCTGGGAACATCCACATTTTCTGAATGAGCGCCTCCTGCTCCCGGCTAATTAGGAGCAGGTTGATTGCAGCATCTGTCACCTGGAGCTCCGCGATTTGTCCCGGGGGCTCCTCGTGGGGAGGGAGCTGTCAAAAGCTGGGAAGGGGCAGGATGCAGGGAAACGGCTGCTGCTGGGGGAAATCCCCTCTGGAAAAGTGGGGAGAGCGTGCTGGAAAAATTCCAGGCAATTAGAGGCATTGTGGTGGCCTAATTGCCTTGTTTGCCGATGATTTTGGGGAGATATCCATGGCAACGGCGGGATCGCTCTCGGGTGTGTTGTGGCTACGCTGCCTGGAGCCGCTGGCCTTCCTTTTCCCCTTGGATGCAGGCAATTCCATCGTTTATCCTGGAGGAACATCCTGGTTTAAAGCACTGCAACCTCCAGCAGTGCTGCCCCCACTGCCAGCCTGGGAAGGACAGGGACTCCTCCTCCTCAGGCTTTGGATCCCCCACCAGGAGCTTCCAGAAGACACGGGGATAAAATTCCGTGCAGGATATTATTTGCAGGGAGAACTGGAAATAATCATGGGGTAGAATTCCAGCACCATTTATTCCAACGCTGAGGTTTCCAGGCAGACGAGGTGGGAAAAAAACAGGATTTAAGAGGGTGACAGTCTAAAGGGTTTGTTGGGAGTCCCTAAACCTGCACCAGGGTCCTATTTTGAGGTGCTCTGGGGGGCAGATTCTCATTTCTCTGTGTTCCGTGATCCCTGTTCTCCATGATCCCTCTGTTCCATGATGCCTGTGTTCCACGATTCCTGTTCTCCGTGATTACTGTGCTCCATGATCCCCATGTTCCGTGGTCCCTGTGCTCCATGATTCCTGTGTTCCATGATCCCTCTGCTCTGTGATCCCTGTGTTCCACGATCCCTGTTCTCCATGATCCCTGTGCTCCGTGATCCTTGTTCTCTGTGATCCCTGTGTTCCACAATCCTTGTTCTCCATGATTCCTGTGTTCCACGATCTTTGTCCTCCATGATCCCTGTGCTCCATGATCCTTGTTCTCTGTGATCCCTGTGTTCCACAATCCTTGTTCTCCATGATTCCTGTGTTCCACGATCTTTGTCCTCCATGATCCCTGTGCTCCATGATCCCTCTGGCTCTGTGATCCCTGTTCTCCATGATTCCTGTTCTCCACGATCTGTGATCCCTGTAATCTTTGTCCTCCATGATCCGGGTGCTCCGTGATCCCTCTGGCTCTGTGATCCCTGTTCTCCACGATCCTTGTGCTCCACGATCCCTGTGTTCCACGATCCTTGTTCTCCATGATCCCTGTGCTCCGTGATCCCTCTGGCTCTGTGATCCCTGTTCTCCATGATTCCTGTTCGCCATGATCCTTGTTCTCCGTGATCCCTGTGCCCCTTTTGGGGCTGGTTCCTGCCCCACTCCTTGCCCCCACCTCCCTGCCTGCCCTCCTCTGGATTTCATTCCCGACATTTCCAGGCAGCACTGATACTTTTTATGTGGTTCCCTGCCAGGTTTTATGTTCCTGCTTCCAACTCCTGGATGCAGGAGTGGGATTTGGGAGCCGGGCCTGGTGCAGTTTGGATTTCACCTGCTCCACAAATTCCTGATGGTTTTTTTCCCTCTTCCCATACTTCCACAGGGACTTTCTCCACCATGAGGGTGTTAAATCTGAGGAATTATCTCCGTGTGCATGGAGCATCATTATCCCAACCCTTGGTTTTCCTCGTGAGATGCGAGGAGCACTTGTAGGCATTTCCTCCAAATTTGTCCAAACTGGCACAGCATCTCATTAAAATAAATCAGCTTCGAAGGGCACCACAAACTCTTCCATCTTTTATCCAGCCCAGAATCTTTCAAATTAAGCCAGGTTTAAAATGCCAGTATTGATTTTGGTGCTGGCTGATGGAAAGGCCTGGGTGAGGTTTGGGAAACAGGACGTGCTTTCAATTTTATTTTGGTTTATTTTATTTTGTATTATTTTATTTCATTTTATCTTATTTTATTTTACTTTATTTTATATTTTATTTTATTTTATTTCCTCTCTGCTAGGACAGGACCTTGCCATCAACATTCCTTTTATTTGCACATCTGGAACCAGGCAGGGAGCACAGCTGGGAAGAGCTGCTGGCCATTCCCGGTGCTTTCCTTGCCTCTGGAGGGCTCGGAAAACCACCCTCGCTGAGGAGTAATTAAGCAGGAGAGTTAATAAATCCACGGTCAGGATAAAATGAGGATTGTGATACCAACATATGGGAAAGATTTGGGAATTTATTGGGTTTTCAACAGCTGAGCTGTTTGTGGGAAGGCGTTTTCAGGGGAAAAGCTGTGGCAGGTACAGGTGGGAGCAGAGATTCCCTGGAGCAGAGGCACATTCCCATGCTGGATTTCCCAGGGCTCAGCATCATCCCGTTAAATTCAGAGAAGTGCAGTAGTAAAGAACCTTTTAAAAACCCCAAAATATGGGCAGAAAAACCGGGATTTGAGCCACCTGTGGGAATTTATCCAGAGGTTGAGGGAGGCAGGAGGAGCTGGGCAACGCTTCCAGCTTTAATTTGGATTTGTGGGTCTGGGATAGAGACACCAAGAGCCCATGGAGATGGGTTTAGCCATAAATAAAAGTGGAATCGCTCCACTTTTGAGTGAGGTTTTACCCACTCAGGAGGGCTGGGGCTGTTGGAAGCTCAGCTTCCCAGCTAAGAAAATTCCAGTGAAAAAACCAGGAAAAATCTCATTCCCATTCCGTGTCCCTCAGCCTCATTTTAGGGAGACTCTGTGCCCCATCTGAATATTAAAATCTATTTAAGCCTGGCCTAGGACTCGGTGATATCATTAATGCACTGCAAATGTTGGGGTTTCACCCCTGGTTAGGCCAGGTTGGGGTTTAAGTGCGGCTCAGAAAGGACAGAGCTCAGCAAAACACGGCTGAGGTTCAGCCTGGGAGATGCTGAGCAGGCTTCCAGGAGTTCCCTGGAATTTCCTGGAATAGGGATGTGAGTTCTGTGGGAGTGAAGTGCCCTGTCAGGCCCTGGACCTTAAATCCCATCCCACTCCCTGCCATGGGCACCTTCCCTCTATCCCAGGCTGCTCCAACCCAGCCTTGGACACTCCCAGGGATCCAGGGGCAGCCACAGCTGCTCTGGGAATTCCATCCCTCTCAGGGAAATATTCCTTCCCAATATCCCATCTATCCCTGCCCTCTGGGTTCTTGCCATATTTTCCCCTTGTCCTATTTAAGCATCCCGTTCCCAGCAGGTCCTGCACATCCTGGTTTGCCTCACCTTGGGATGCCATGAAGAAATTCCAGGATTTTCCCCCACCGGGAGCATTAGGGAGCTCCAGGATCTTTAAGCCCCACATTTGCAGCGCAGCAAATCCGGTAAATATTGTTGAATAAATCAATCCTTGTTTTTACAGGGAATATTCCCTCAGGGCACAGCCACAGAAATACCTGGATGAGGAAAAGCCTCTGGCAGAATTGAATTCACACGGAAAATAATCCCACCATAAAACAGCACAATGGCTGGGCAAATGGAAGGAGAGGAAAAGTGAAGTTAAAATATAGCTCCATAAACCAGGAGCTATAAAACAGAAATCCTGGGAAAAGGAGGTTTTCCATGTATTTTTCTGTTCTATGGAGTCAGAGGTCACCTTAAATAAAGCAACCACACTGGTGGAGGAGCAGAATCCTCATCGTCCTGCCTTCCTAGGATCGGCCAAAACCTTGGAAAAACCCAGCCAGGTGGGCTCTGGGGGCTGGCACAGGGATTTATAACCTGGTTTATGGGAATTTGGGAAGCAGAGATTCCCACCAGCACAGATCCCATGGATGTGCCTCCTGCATGGCTCCCTGGATTTCACCTGTGCTGCAGTGGGGGCTGAGCAGCCAGAGGGACATTCCTGGAATTCCAGTGGAGCGCATTAGGGATTTAAAGCAGGATTAAGGGACTCAGCTGATGAATTGTACCAGCTGACTCCAGAGCTGGCTTCGAAGACTGCTTGAGAATAATTCCCAGCTCTGATATCCCAGCACGAGCTCACGGCCACGGAAGGATGGGAAAGGCCCTCTCCAGGGGGGAATATATCCCAAGGAAGGGAAGGAGAGCAGCAGGCACTGCCTGGAAGCAGCACTGGTGGTGTCCCTGTCCAGAGAGTGGGAATCCCTGAGCTGGAGAGAGATGACCTGAAGGACATTGGGATGTGCTCGAGGGGAATATGGAATCATGGAATGGGTTGGAAGGGCCCTTAAAGCTCTTCCCATTCCTCCCCTTCCACTATCCCAGGTTCCTCCAAGCTGGCCTTGGACATTTCCAGGGATCCAGGGGCAGCCACAGCTTCTCTGGGAATTCCATCCCAGCCCCTCCCCACCCTCCCAGCCAGGAATTCCTTCCCAATATCCCATCCATCCCTGCCCTCTGGCACTGGGAAGCCATTCCCTGTGTCCTGTCCCTCCACCCCTTGTCCCCAGTCCCTCTCCAGCTCTCCTGGAGCCCCTTTAGGCCCTGCCAGGGGCTCTGAGCTCTCCCTGTGTCCTTCCCTTCTCCTGGTGAACATTCCCAGCTCTCCCAACCTGGCTCCAGAGGGGCTCCAGCCTTGGAGCAGCTCCATGGCCTCCTCCGGAATCCAACCACATCCTTCTGCAGTTGGATCACAGAGCTGGAGGCAGCTCTGCAGGTGGGACCTCGCCTGCTTGGAGCAGAGGGATTTATTGGGAGGAATTTTCCCTGATATCCAACCTGAAGCTCCCCTTGCAAAACCCAGTTTGACACTGGGGGAAAATTCCCATCACTTTTCCATGTGCAAACCTCTCCAGGTCTTCCCTGAATTCCCAGCTGGAGGCAAAGCCCTGGGATTGCTGGAAGTGCTCCCATTCCTCAACAGCTCCTCACCATTAATAACCAATTCCCTAATTAACCTCTGCCACCTGCTTTTCCAGGTGTAAACCAGTGGAAGGAGAATAGGAATAGGAATAGGAATAGGAATAGGAATAGGAATAGGAATAGGAATAGGAATAGGAATAGGAATAGGAATAGGAATAGGAAGAGCTGCGGGGCCATCAGATCTCTCCAGGAGCAGGATTTGTGTGCCAGTAATAAAAACAACAATAAAAATTCCCCCCCAGCCTGCGCTCCGGGAAAATAAACAATTCCTGCCAGCTGGGAGGGAATATTATGGGCTGTGTGTTCCTAATTTACTTCCAGCTCTTGCCAATGCCTCAGGGATTTATTGCCCCCCTGGCCCAGGTGATCCCATTCCAGGCACCAGCTCCATTCATCCAACGTGGGAACAATTCCCCCTGAGGACAACGCTCTTCCAGGTGGGAACAATTCCCCCTGAGGACAATGCTCTTCCACGTGCAGCCACTCCAGGATGTTTCCTGCCAGGAGTTATTTTAACCCTCCGTGGTGGGAATGCTGTCATTTCCTTTCCTGTCGGGTTTTCCAGCTTTTGGGCTGTATTCCATTGTTTGCCAGAGCCACCCAGGTGTGCAGAGACCCCCAAATCCACTCTGGGATCACAGAGTACTTGGAGTTGGAAGGGATCCACAAGGATCATCCAGTCCCACTCCTGGCCCTGCACAGGACATCCCAAAAATCCATCCGTGTTCCCAAGAGTGTTGTGGAGCAGCTGCCAGGGCTGAGACCCCAAAGCCACACCTGGCCTGGCAGTGGGGCATCCCATTTCTCATTCCTGGGAGAAAAAGCAGAACATTCCCATTTTGCCAAGTGCATCCACAATCCTTGTGCACAATCCCATCCTCCTGCCCACCTGGATGTGCTGGGTGCACCAGGGATGAGCTCATTAGGAAACCTCACAGAATCTCAGAATCCCAAATGGTTTGGGGTTGGAAAGGACATTAAGGATTATCCCATTCCACCCCCTGCCATGAGCAGGGACACCTTCCACTATCCCAGGCTGCTCCAAGCCCCGTCCAACCTGGCCTTGGACATTCCAGGGAACCAGGAGCAGCCAAAGCTTCTCTGGGAATCCCATTCCAGTTGCTCCCCACCCTCACAGGGAAGGATTTTTCCCTAAAAACTCCTCATTAATCCCAGCAGCATGCCCAAACTGGGGACTCCCCCACCTGTGTCCCTGGAAAGGGCTCAGATCCCGCCCTTCCCAAACTGGATCCAACCCTGGGACATTTTTTTTCCCCTCACAAAAAAGCAAAGGAAGATCCCAGATCAAAACCCAAATGTTTTTCTTCCTGCAGCTCCCAGCGAAGAGCTGCTTCCTAAATCATCCCAGATAAACACGGACAATCAAATCCTTGTTTGCAGCCAGGGCTGGAGACACTGTGCAGGCTCTGATATCCCGGGATTGCTTCGTTCCAAGCCAATAAATCCTGCCTGGTGCAATCCAGAGCCTGCCAAGAAAATCCCCTCAGGCCTGGGCTGCTTTCAGCAGAGGAGATGGGGACAAGGCTGCACAAATATTGCACTTGCAGGCCACTTCCCTCTCTTTTGCAAAGCCAAGCAAGTTTCCTCTCGGAAATGGGAGCAGCAGATTCCAGGGCTGAGCGGGTTTTGGTCGTTCCAGCTGAATTTTAGGGAATTTTTGGCTTGTTATTTGTTGTTTTTAAGCACTGGGGAGAGAAGGGGAGCAAAGAGCAGCAAGGCTGCATCTTTTTCCTGGTCCTGATCCCACTTTAAGGCCCTGCTACCACATCCCAGAGCTCTGCCAGCGTGGATTTGGTGCTTCAGGGACACCTGGGATGGGGAATATTCTCCTTGGAAAACTCCAGCATTATTCTGATGCTCCTGGAGGAGGATTGAAAAAGCTCTTTTTTCCCAGGATTAAATATTCCTGGCAGAATCAGAGCCCTGATTCAATCAAAACCCGTGCTGGGAGAGCCGGGCTGGGGAGGTATTTGTCCATGAGAAATTAAGGATGTTTTAGAACATTCCATAGGGTTTTTCCCCCTCTCTTGTGCTGGATCCTGGAAAACGGCAGCCCCTGGTCTGTGCCACGCCTGCCTTGGCCCCTCATGCCAAGCAGTGTCACCACGCGTGTGACATTTGAAAGGACGTTTGGGGTTGCTTAGAACAATTTATATAATTTAGAAGAGCACAAAACAGCGGGATTTTTTTGGGGAAAATCCTGGATTTTTCCTGGAAGAAAGTTTATCTCTGGGTAGGGAATGGGATAATCAGGGAAAAAAATCAAAAGCACTTTAATAAAAAGTCAAGGAGGGTCTGTGCCACACACAGGAGCAGGAATAAGTTATTCCCACCTCACAAGTGGAATTTCGCTTTTATAGGATGCAGCATTGGCATTGTCCAGTTCCCATCACGTTGCTCCCATCAGAATTCCAGTTTTATCCCATTTATTGGCACTCAGGATTGAAGGATCAGCATTTGGGGAGACTCTAGTCCAGGAACACATTTATGGGTCAGGTAAAAGGATATTTTCCAGCTTTCAGAAGCAATTTAGGGGCAAATCCTGCTGGGTGGGATGTGACCAAAGAGTCAGGAATTTGCAGGAATTACAACAGCAAGGCCCGGTTTGTCCCTCTGAAAAAGGGGGAGTTGTGCTTGTGGAGAGCTCTCTGTGTGGGGCTGGTTATTTGTATGGAAAACCTGACCTTGGGAATGGCACATGGATCCTGGGGGCAGCATCAGCCACATGTGGGGTGGGAATGGGGCCAGGAGCAGCTCTGGGATGGCCTCAGGGTTTGGTGGCCCAGGAGCTGGAGGCTGCGTTGGCTGGTCCATGGGATCCGGAATTCCTGAGGTGTTTGAGGAGCAAATTCTCTCCGTCCATCCACCCATCCATCCTTCCATCCATCCATCCATCCATCCATCCTTCCATCCATCCATCCATCCATCCATCCATCCATCCTTCCATCCATCCATCCATCCATCCATCCATCCATCCTTCCATCCATCCATCCATCCATCCATCCATCCATCCATCCATCCATCCCTGTCCATCCATCCCTCCATCCATCCATCCTTCCATCCATCCATCCATGTATCCATCCTTCCATCCATCCATCCANATCCATCCATCCATCCATCCATCCATCCCCATCCATCCATCCATCCATCCATCCATCCCCATCCATCCATCCATCCCTCCATCCATCCCTGTCCATCCCCATCCATCCCTCCATCCATCCCTGTCCATCCATCCCTTCACTGTCCTCCCTTGGGACACGACCACCCTGGGCAGGGGGATCCCAAAAATCCTCTGCTCCTGCTGATCCCTCTCTGGACCCGGCTCATGGCCGTGCTCCAGCTCTGGCCTTACACACATGGAGAATCCAGCAGGAACCCTGGCCCTGGCAGCTTCCTGGCCAATGTGGGCGGGATGATGTGCTGGGATCTCTGCCTGCTCCCACAGCCCCGTCCCACTGATGGGTTTGTTGTGTTTTATGGGAACAAAACACCGGGATTTTTCCCTGAGGTTGAGGGAAATGAGCCATTCTTGTGGCAGCCACCTGGGAAAAGCAACACCTGCCCTGGGAAATATCCCACAGCTGCTGAGCTGGGGCTTTCCAGGGTTTTCTGCCTTCCATGGGGGCTCCTCACCGCCCTGATTTTGTGGAAAATTGGGGCTGTGAAGCACAAGCTTTGCTGAGCATTGCCAAGGGAATGTAAATCCTGGTGGATCATGAAGGAGAAGCTCAAGGGAGCCCAAATGTTTTTCCTGATGTCCCAACACCCATCACAGCCCAGGTACGGATGCAGAATTTGTGGAATAAAGTGCAAGAAATCCTCAGGGCTCCTGAAGTGCATCCCTCAGGGGTCCTCTGCCATCCCACCTTCCCTCCACATCCCAATCCCCATCAGACTGTCCCCTGGTCACGGAATCCCAGACTGGTTTGGGTTGGAAGGGACCTTAAACCCATCCCATTCCACCCCTGCTGGGGTCAGGGACACCTCCCACTATCCCAGGCTGCTCCAAACCCAGGTCCTTTTGTGCTGTGGGGCAAACAAAGGTGAAGGATCTTCAAAAGCTGAGAAAAAAAAGTGCTCACTTCCCAATTCCTGATTTTTATTGGGAATGTCTCACATGAAAATAAAAGCAAACATCGTTGGAAAGGGCAGCTTTTCCTCCTGGAATGCTGCAAGGAGCAGGGCAGGACTGCAGCCCCAAGAACTGGGGTGCTCGGACATTAACAGGGTCCCCTAATCCATGGAGTGGGTGCAGCAGAACCCAGGTTTACAAACCAGGAGCATCCCAACCTACAGTCCTGTGGAAAAACAGGGATTAGAGTCAGTGGACTCCAAAAATACCTAAAATAAATGGGAAAAAAAGGAGTGCAGGTTCCTCTTCTCCTGCAGTTTTATTTTCACTGTATTTTGACATCTTTGTGCTGGTAAAATCTTCGGGGATTGAGAGGATGATCCATTAATTTATCCTTAATTAGAGTCTTCAGTTTTTGGTGTCCCTCTGGACAGCCCGGCAGCTCCAAATCCAGGGAATGCAGAGAGCTGGGGGTGCTCTGCTCTTAAAAATTGAGCCCAAAAAGTGCTCAGTTCCCAATTCCTGCTTTTTATTGAGAATATCCCACCTGAAAATAAAAGCAAACAATATTGGAAAGGGCAGCTTTTCCTCCTGGAATGCTGCAAGGAGCAGGGCACGGCTGCAGTGCCTGGAGAGGCTGGAAAAGCTCCGAGGTGCCAAGGAAAGCGTCCCCACAGCGTGTGAAACGCGGGATTAGGGAAATGCAGGCTGTGCCAGGATGTGCAGTTTCCTTTTTAAGTTTCCTTCCTTAAGAATTATTCCCACTCTGGAGGTGGACAGGCCCCTAATTGGGATAAAGCCCTTTGTGGCTGCTCAGGGTTGGAAATGCTCTTTGTAATTATCCTGGGAGGGGCTCCCGGCTGCAGCCAGTCCCTGTTCCCTCAGATCAGTTTTAATCTAAGCCTGGCTCAGCTGGGAAGGGCTGATAAGCCCCTCTGTCCCTGACAAACAGGGATTTAATCCCACTTTTCCATTTCCAGGGCACTCATTTGTCTCCCAACGACCCCAATGGATTAAAAATGATCCATCCCTGAGCTGGAGCTTTGTGCTTAAACTTCCCTAAATCCTGGTTTGAGCCCGGGGTCCCAGGAAAGGTCAGAAGTTCCCTCCCACGACATCCTAAAGCCTTGGGTTTTTAGGGATTTGATTTCCTGGGTACCCATTCCTGAGGAAATCCTTTGCTGGGTGAGGGTTCTGTGGGATTTGGGAGGGATGCTACATGTGGGAATCCCTCCTGGGGAGGGCTGGGAACGGGAATAAGGAATTCTGATGGCTGGATTTGGGATCTGGGCACATCATGGTGACATTTGTCTTCCATCATGAGACCCTGGGTCAATTTTCCAGTGCTTTTGGCCTGGGTTTTGCTCTAAAAGAGAGATTTTTTAGCCCAAATTTAAAAATTTAAAATTTACCAGGCAAGGTTTCGCACTCTCCACTTGGGTGAGAGAACCATGATGTTCATCCCTTCCACCACTGGAAAATCCCATTGGATAATGTTGTGTTTTTCTGGGAAAACGAGGCTCCTCTGAGCCACAAATCCCAACGAGAACCTTCATTCCTTCCTTCCAAAAAGATTTTCCCACGTTTTATCCCGTGGCTGAAGGAGGAAGGAGCTCAGGGCTGCTCTGGCTCCCAGACCTCCCAAAATATTCCCAAATTGCAGGAGAAGCGTGGGGGGTCCTCATGGAAAAGGCCACCCCGTGGTGGGACCTCCCATGGTGGCAGCTGCTCCATGTCCAGCCACGGCTCCCGGGACAAGGGACAAGCAACGACATCACAGCCAATCAATCCTTAATTAATTGGAGCAGGAGACGTTGGGAAGGATGTGGGAACAGAGCTGAACTTCCTCAGGAAAATTGCTGCCTGCTCCTGGTGGGCTGGGAACGGGAGTGTGAGGAAAAGGGGTGTCACAGCCTGAGCCAAAATCGCGTTTTTCCCTGGAATAAGCATCCAAGCTGTGCCAAGATGGATAAAAGAGAGCCTTTGGACAGCCCCAAGTAGAGAAAATTCCCTCAGCTTCTCTGTTTTTCTAATAAATTTGGGTGATAATGAAATAATTCCACGTGCAAATTGCCCTACTTGGCTTGAGATTGATTTTCTGGATAATCCTTTGGACTTTTGGGATCGACACTGTCGAATCCCAACACGGAATATCCGCAATTCCTCAGCCCTAAACACCTCTGGGATTGCCAGGAGATAATAATAATAGTAATAATAATAATAATAATAATAATAATAATAATAATAATAATAACAACAACAACAACAATAACAATAACAATCATTAATAATAATAATAATAACAACAACAACAACAATAACAATAACAATAAAAATAACAACAACAACAACAATAACAATCAATAATAATAATAATAACAACAACAAAAACAATAACAAATAATAATATTAATATTAACAATATTAACAATATTAACAATATTAACAATATTAACAATAATAATAATAACAATAATAATAATAATAATAATAATAGTGTTGTCTTGGTAATGCCACTATTTCCATGTTTCCATCTTGATTCCTATTTTGGTTTTATTCCTATAAAGGGGTTTTTATCAAATTGCATTAAATATTCCCCTGTAGCCCACACAGCCAGGAATGAGCCATAACACTCATGGAATCATGGAATTATGGAATGCATTGGGTTGGAAAGGACCTTAAAGCTCATCCCAATCCATGCCCTGCTATGGCAGGGACACCTCCCACCATCCCAGGCTGCTCCAGCCTGGCCTTGGACACTTCCAGGGATCCAGGGGCAGCCTCAGCTGCTCTGGGAATTCCATCCCAGCCCATCTTCACCCTCCCAGCCAGGAATTCCTTCCCAATATCCCATCCATCCCTGCCCTCTGGCACTGGGAAGCCATTCCCTGTGTCCTGTCCCTCCAGGCCTTGTCCCCAGTCCCTCTCCAGCTCTCCTGGAGCCCCTTTAGGCCCTGCAAGGGGCTCTGAGCTCTCCCTGGGTCCTTCCCTTCTCCAGGTGAACATTCCCAGCTCATCTGCATAGGAAAAAATACAGGAAAATACAGGAAAAACATTTAGGCAGACAAATCAAATAATATAAAATTCTAAAATTATAAATAAAAATTCCAAGGAAAGCTTTAAATTCCTGCAGGATGCAGCATTGGAATTGGGGGATGAACAAGAGGAATGGCACCACCCCGGGTGTTCTGCCTTGGAGGACAGGAATGGCTCCCCAAAATCCCTTTCCCAATGGGAAAACACTCTGGGATGGGAGCTGAGCTCCAGGAACTCCACCAGCTCTTCCCCTGCATTCCTCGGGCTGCTTCCCACCAAACATCTTCTCCTCACTGATGGAATTCTTGCACATCCTCACACTCCAGGCTGGAATAACCACCCCAGCACGACATTCCAGATGGAAGCTGGGGGAAAGTGCCTGTGCTGACACCTCCTGCAGGGAGAAGCAGATAAGGATCAGGCTGGAAGTGATAATCTCCCAGGAGAAATCCTGGCTTTTCCTGGAACCAGATGTTTTTGAAGGACCCTCCGCACACAGATCTTGACCTGCTCACCTCCCAGTGGAGGCAAAGCCTTCTCCAGGGTGTCCAGCTCTGTTTGGATTTGGTTTTTTGGGAATAAGGGTGTCTGGCACTCCCAAATCCACAGTAAACAGAGCTAAATGTGCGACTGCTCCCAGGAATTCCATGGCTCTTGTTTGCTCCGTCTCAGCCAGCTGAGCTTCCAAACTCCCAAATTTCCGGGATCCGATGGAGACTCGCTCAGCAGCACAAAGGCTCCCATTCAGGGATTTCCGAGGAAACGATCCAGGAAAATGTTCCTTCCTTGAGCTCCCAACCCAGTTTGCACTGGGAGATTTGTCCATTCATGGAATGCTGACGAGGGGAGATGCCTCGGGACCAGCGCCTCGTGGAGAACCCTTAAAATCCTCGCTGGGTTTCGTTTTTCCCTTTCCCTGGCTGTTTCCAGTTGCACTTGGTTCCTAACGAGGAGATGACCACAGTGAAAGGGTTTGGCCTTGAGGAGAGGAGTCGGGATCACAGGGATGGAGAGGAGGGAAAACCAGAGCTCTTCGCTCAGGCCACGGGCAGCACCGCCACCTCCACATCCATCCCTCCTGCCCACGGCTGGACAGTTTTGTGTTCTTCACCCTGCCCCTCTCTGAAAACAAAACATCTCTGGAGGTCTCTTTGCTGCAGCTCGAGGGCACCAGAGAAACGGGAATATTCCTTCTCTTTGGGAAGGCTTTGGGATGAAGGATTTAATCTATTTCCTGACCGAGCGCTTTGAAGGCTCCAATTTGTGGTGATTTAGCAACACTTGAGAGGAGGAGGCCAATAAAAAACTCATTTGAGGTGGAAATCACAGCAGAGCTGCAAATCCATATTTAAATATCAGAATGGAATAAAATGATGGAGGAAAACAGCAGGAAATAGAAAACAAACACTTCCACTCGAAGGCCAGAACAGAATAAAAATGTTTCCCAGAAAGAATTCAGCTCTGCTTAACAAAAGCAACGTCAGCTCCCAATTCCTGCTGTTTGTGTGCTGTTCTTGGATCCATAAATCCAGAGTTCTCCTTGGCAGTGGCAGAAATATTCCCCCAAATTCTCTGCCGGCTAATGAACAGGTTGGAACAACCTGACAAAAAATAATTCCAGCCTTCCCACGGGGATAATGTGCCCTGATAACACCGTGCAGGGCCCCTGCAATTCCGCACAGGGAGGAATCTCTGCCGAGGAAAACTGAATTTATCCCTCGTGGTGGTTTCCCTGTGGTGCTCCCGATGGGAAAAAGGGATGGGTTTGGGGCAAATCTGCTGGATTTTTCTATCACATCCCTAAGCTGAATTTCAGTGGAAGTCCCAGCTGGTGATGGCTGAGCTGGAGGTTAAGGCTGGAAAAGTTCTGCCAAAAAGAGAGGAATTTATCCAGGCATAGGAAAGGTTCATCCACTGCTAACCAGGAGCTCCCACCCCGCTGGAATTCCCACCCAGCTGCTCCAGGGATGGCTTTGGTTGATTCCATGAGGGAGCTTTACTGGGGTGCATCTGAGCAGCTCCTCAGGCTGGGCTTGGTGCAGCTGAGCCCGGCTTGGCAAAGCCTCTGCTGGGGCTTTGCAAAGAGCAGCTCCAGCCCGGCAGGGAAAATCTCAGCATCCCATTTTGGTGAGGCTTGAAAGAGCTGGACCATCCCACAGGATCCAGGTGGATGTGATGGGCTCAGGAGCCTTTTCCAGGCAGGATTTTGTGTTTCCAGTTCTTGGAGCCCTCAGAGCTCAGCTCAGCTCTGCTGCAGTGCCCCCAGCATCCCATTCCATCCCTAAAATTCTGATTAAACACCTCCCTCTGTGGTGAATTGGTGCTAAACCTGACTTGAGGTGCATTTAAACACCTTCTGTCAGTTTTCAGTGATCGTTATAAACATATTAATTATGGATTCAATTCCCAAGGCAACTCCTGGTGGCCGCAGTTCTCCAGGTGCCAGAGGTGAGTTATCCTGGGAAAGCTGTTTGCTCAGTGCAGCAGCAGCAGATCCTTGAACACTTCTAAATGGGAATTCTGGTGGTTTGGGGAAGGAAAAAACCCCTCTGCCTGACTTTTCCCAAAGCAGAATGCCAAAATTCCTGGGTGCCTTCAGCCAGCACAGCTCAAAATTCAGGATGAAATCCTTGGCTGTGCCTGTTGGAGTTTTTTATAATTTAAGGGTTATTTTTAAATATTAAGAGTTGTAAATTGGAGCTGGAAAATAGAGGAGAGCAGGAATGATGTCCCAATAATTTATTATCCACCTCGGTGGGGTTTTGGATTGGTTCTAGGATGGCTCAAAGGATCCAAGCAGTTGGAGCACGAGGATGTGCATGGTGACACCATCAAGCTGGAAAAGGGAACGGATTTCCCTTGATTTCATCTCATTTTCCAACATTTGAACATTCAGGGTCAGGGATTTTTTCCTCACACAACCCCCAGAGGGTTTGGATAATCTCCAGTGTCCCCAGAACATTCTCGCTGGTTCAAGGCTGGGTTTGCTCCCGTGCTTCCAGCAGGACACATCCCGGGATGTCCTCAGGATGGGAATGGGATGGTTCAGCCCTGGCTGGGGTTGATTTTTCCCTGGAAGCAAAGTTCAGGGTGAGTCAGGCAGCTCCTCCCTGGCCATGCAGGAGCAGAGTTCTGCCCTTTGCCCACAGACAACAAAACTGGGAATGTGCAAATCCCTTGAGCTTTCCCCACCAGAGCCTCCCAGCCAGAGGGGTTTTATCCCAGCAGCGATGAAATCTTGGATTCTGTAGGCTTTTTCTGCAAAACTCTCACATTTTATCCTAGAAGGCAAAAAAAAAAGAGGAGAAAACGAGGTTCTTCCTCCAAGCAGTGAAACTCCAGCCCTGAGGGGTCACCCAGCAGTCCCTTCCCCTGAGAAAGTGCAGGATTTTCCCCTGTAATGTTTCCACCAAGGCTTTGTCTGCTCTGGTTTTGCCAAGTCTCAAGTGGGGAGGATTTGCTGGAGCTCTGGCATCGCTCACGCTCCGCTCTGGTTCGCGTCGAGGCGTTGCTGCCAGCCCGGCAACGTTAATCCGCGGCTCTGCGAGGGATTAAGATATTTAGGCAGGGGTGAAATAAAGAAGGAAGACAAATAATTCCCACTGAAGGGAAAAGAACAGCTCACCAGGCTCTGCTGGCTCCGAGTGAGCCCCATGCCGGCGGGATTTGGAGGTGGGAATCACAGCGGGGTTGTGGACAGAGGGGGAATGGTTTTTGAGTAAAAAAGGAGACATTTAGATGGGATAGTGGGAAGGAATTCTTCCCTGTGAGGGTGGGGAGGGACTGGGATGGAATTCCCGGAGAAGCCGTGGCTGCCCCATCCCTGGAATTGTCCAAGGCCAGGCTGGAGAGGGCTTGGAGTAATTTGGGATAGTGGAAGATGACCCTTACAGTCTCTTCCAACCCCAGTGGAAAATAGACCCCATGGAAAATCGAAGCTCCAAAGGATATCCATTAGAAGTGTCCATTTTATTCCCATCCTACTCTTCCTGCTGGGTTCTGTTTGATGGAATGATGGATACCTGTCAGAAAACAGGGAATGGGCTCCTGGCACCATCCCGGACCCGCTCCTCCCTGCTCCCTGCGGCTGGAATTCCTAGGGCTGGAACCAGAGGAATTCTCCGGAAAAAGCCCACAGCCCATCCCCCAACCTGATCAACCTCTGCCCCCTCCCAGGCAACCACGATCTGTTTGTTTGTTTGCTCTGAAACTCCAATTAGAACGTGGCAGGCAATTATTAATTATTCCCAAGCATTTCCTCCTGGAACAGATAAATGCCACGGCGGGAAGAGCCTTTGACTCTGCCCTTGCTGGAAGATTCCCCTTTCATTAGGCCTGGATTAATGAGGCTGGGCTTAAAGCAGGTGTTGAGTGCAATCAGAGCAGCTTTATCAGGGCAGGAATTGTCTGGGGCCGTGCTCAGCTCTGCTTTGCCTGCGTGCATGGCTGGGCTGATTAATTAATCAGCGATTGATAACGACCTTCGATAATGACCTTCAGCCCTGCAGCTCCAAAGGTGATGCCACAGGGGCTGTGCTGCATCTCCAGAGGATCAGCTCCGGCAAGGAGCTCATTCCCTGGCGCTGAACTGGGATTTGGGATGCAGGGGGAGAGAGGGATGGGAATATTTGTGTTCAGCAGAGGTGAATATTGAGGGTTCCACCTTCCAAAGGATGCGTGGGGACGCTCTGTGCATCCGTAAAAATGGAAACGAGGAGGGAGGGGACGGCCTCGAGTTGTGCCAGGGGAGGTTCAGGTGGGATACTGGGAGGAATTTCTTCATGGAAATGGTAGAGCTGCCCAGGGCAGAGGTGGAATCCCCATCCCTGGAGGGATTTAACATCCATGTGGGTGTGGCACTTAGGGACATGGGTCAATGATGGCTTTGGCTGTGCTGGGAATGGTTGGACTCCATGATCCGAGAGTTTTTCCAACCTTAAGGATTCCGTGACTTTTTGGGAATCACAGAATGAGGCAGGGATGGGAATATTTGTGTTTAACAGAGGTGAATATTGAGGGTTCCACCTTCCAAAGGATGCGTGGGGAATTTCCAGACGCTCTGTGTATCTGTAAAAATGAAAATGAGGAGGGAGGGGACGGCCTCGAGTTGTGCCAGGGGAGGTTCAGGTGGGATATTGGGAGGAATTTCTTCATGGAAAGAGTTCTCCCACCCTGGCACAGCTGCCCAGGGCAGTGGTGGAGTTTGGAATCCCCACTCCTGCAGGGATTTAAAAGCAGCACTCGGGGCCTTGCGTAAGAAGCAGGGAATTATTTATGGGATCATGGAAAGGTTTGGATTGGGACTGTGAGGATCATCCTGTCCCACCCCCTGCCATGGGTGGGGACACTTTCCACTATCCCAGTTTGCTCCCAGCCTTGTCCAACCTGGCCTTGGACACTCCCAGCTGCACTTTTCCGACCAGATGGGAAGAGCTTGGAGGGGAATCCCAGGAACTGAGTTTTCCCTCCCTATTTCAGTGCTCTCCAGGAGCTCGGGCAGGGTGGAAATCACCAAGGAAAGGCCATTCCCAAAGAAATCCTTTAAAAACCGCTTGGGTATTTCCTGACCCACTTGTACACATAAACATCCATGTCAACATCCATGTCAACATCCATGCCTTCCCTGCCTCGAGCGTATCCATGGGGATCACCTGGAGTTTGGAGAGTACCTGGAGAACTCCTTGCACTCCAACAGCAGCAGCAGGACACTGAAAGCCTTTTTTCCAAGGAAATCTTTTTTTTTCCCTGTTTTTCCCCCCTCCCAGGCCAGCTGCTGCCCACCCATCCGTGGCAGGGGTTCCATGGAATGAATGAGGATGATGGATGTGGCTCCCTGGATGTGTCATTCCAGCTTGGATGGGGCTTGGAGCAACCTGGGCTGGTGGAAGTGTCCCTGCCCATGGCACTGAATGACCTGGAAAGGTCCCTGCCACCCCGAACCATCCCGTGCTTCTCTGATCCTTTAGGGATCCGTCTCTGATCCCTAAAGCCAGATCCCAATGGGAAGAGGGATCCAAAGCCACAGCCAGGCACTGCTGGGACTCTTCCCAGAGCCACAGGAAACCTTCTCATGAATTTTCCCCCAAATCCAGGTTCTTGGCTTGATTTTAAGCTGCAGAGCCAGGCCAGGCTCCGACCCAGGCCCAGCTCATCCCCAACAGCCAAACCCCGCTAATCCCGGCACACAGGATTATCTTGGAATAAAGGATAAAGAAAACCTGCCTTCCCTCCTGGAGATGTGTCTGGCTTCAGGGCTGCCCCACAGGGCTGGTGGCACTGATTTTATTGTCCTGGCACACGAGGAGGTGGATTTATCCCAGTTTTTCATGGCAGGAGGGCAGGAAGGATGCTCCTGTGGGCTGTGCCAGGTGGGAGCAGGCAGGGAAAATCATCTTCCAGCATTGCTAAGGGAGGAGTTGGAAGTAAATTCAGTCTGGAAGGGCATTTTTTCCCCTCACTGCATCATCCCCTCCCATCCCTGAAGGTCTGGAATGACTCTGGGAGGCTGCTGGAAGCAGAGCCCCAGCTCCTCTGCTGATTTCCAAACAGATTGGGCCCAGAAAAGGGATGTTTAAGGAAAAGCACGGCTGGGGAAGGTCTGGTTTTCCCAAATGCTGCAGGGACACGGCCACACACAGCAAAGCCAGGCCTGGGGGGGTGGAGGCGCCCAGGCTGCCCCAGAAATGTTGATTTTTGTGTGAACTGCGAGTAAACACAGAGATAAAAACCATCAGCACATCCCTGGGAAATGCAGCCCGCCAGGAAACGCAGCTGGAGCAGCTCCTTCCTACCTGTGCTGGGGAAAAGAAGCAGAAAAACGGGCTGCAGGTCTGGTGCAAAGGGAAATGCAGCCTGCCAGGCAGAGCAGCATAAATCTGATTTGATTTCAGCTGTTCGGGAGTTCATTTATCAGTTCATTGATTGAACCCCGTGGTGTGGCACTCCTCACCCTCCCAGGAACATAAACAGGGATCCTGGTAGGACAATGACGTGGACAGCACCCCTCGGAGCAGGAACGGGGCTTTTCCCTGCTGCGGAGCTAAAATAAATCAGAATGAATTCCTCTTGGAGCTTCCAGAGCCAGATGCATCCTGGCCAGGCCCGTGCCTGACATCTGCCCATTAAAGTTGTGCAGAGATGCAGATCTGGAAATGTAATTACACATCTCAGCTCTAATTTCCAGCTCTCATTTAACAACTGACTTAGCAGCATCCAAACACTTGCAGTCCCATGGTTAATTCATGAGGACGCACAGCTCCAAAATCAACTCCAAATCCTCAGAGATTCCACTGATAAATTGGGAAAATTCCTAAGGCGAGTGCGGGGTGAGGGGGTGCTGCTCCAGGGGCTGAGCCTGCCTTGGAGCTGCTTTCCCAAAGAAAATTCCAGCCTGGGGATGTGCTGGTTTGGCCACCATGTCCTTGTTTCAGGAGACCTGGGCTGGGAATTCCAGGAGACCCATTTCTCTGGAGATTTTAGGATCATGAACCCAGTGAGACGGGTTTGTTTCCACCATCAGACACAGATGCTGGCTGTGCCCGGGTTCATTCCGAGGCGCTCCGAGCCGTGACCTCATCCTGCCTGATGGGAAACTTTGATCCCTGGGATCCAGCTCAGCCTGGAAGCAGATCCAGCTCTGGAAAAGAACCCAGAGTTGCACAGCTCTGAAGGTGCAGCACCTTTATAAATCCTCCTTATCTTCTCCATCACGGGAAAAAATGAGTTGTTCAGTGCTGTTCCTGAGGCTGCACCGTAGAATCCCAGAATGCCAGAGCGTTTTGGGATGGAAGGGACTTAAAGCCCCTCTCATTTATGGGCAGGGACACCTTCCATAAACCAGCAGGACCCACACTCCCTCCTGTCAGAGCCATTAATTCATTTCCTACCCAGCACATCGAGGTATTTTTCCATGTTCATACATTTTCCCACAAGAAGGCATCCAACTCTTTCCATTTTCCCCACTTAATGCGTTCTCCTGTTTCAATTCCCTCTCTTGTTTCAGTGCATCCTCCTATTCCGATGAGCTCCCTCCACCTCCAGGCTCCCAGAGAGGCTTCTCCCGGAGCCCCTGCTGCACCCAGGACAAGCAGCCACCCCAATCCCGCTTTTTCCCGGATCCATCCCTGCCCGGGGACCACCCGCCCTCTCCCGCATCTGCTCCCGGTCCCACCCATCCCGGCGGGCGCTGTTGAATCTTTGGGCGCTGACTCACGGGGAAACGCCGGCCTCATCTGCCGGGAATGTTAAACAGAGCCTTTCGAAACGAGGAATTGAAGAAAGCGACCATCTGGCCGCAGGGAAACGTGCTGTTTTCCATCCTTTCCGCTGGAAAAGGGACACGGGGAGGGAGGCCGAGCCGTGCCGGGCGCCGGGGCTCCCCCACCCAAGGCGCTCCCCCAGGATTTGTCCCCAAAGCCGCTCCAGCCCCGGCTGGTGGCGGGGTTGTCGTGGCGACAGCCCCCGGATCAAACAATCCCGGGATGTTTGATGGGGATTAAAGCCCCGGGAGGCTGGAGAAGAGAGCCAAGAGGTGCCCCGGGAGCCGCTGGCACCTGCGCTCCGGCTGCTCCTGGCACATCCCCCCGTGCCAGCGCTGCCCCCCATTCCCGGCGGGATTCCCGGCGGGAAAGCTAATTCCCCAGCGGGGCAGGATGAGCCTTTGCCGTTCCTTTGTGAAGCCGCTCACCCCGTGCTCCGTTTTCGGGTTAAAGCCGGGCCGTGCTTCTCCTTTTTGCTCCCGCAGCAGGAATGTAAAAGCGGGAAAGAGCTGCTGGAAAACCCCAGCTCGGGGAGCAGCCGTTCCCCGGAATCAGCTTTTATCTTTTCGCTGGAATCAGGGACTGAGGAAAAGTCCCATCTCAGCAGCTCCTAAAAACAGATTCCAGAGGGAGTGGGGGAACTGGCTCTGATTTATCTCGGTGCTCACCCAGCCCATCCCAAATCCCAAACCGCTGCTCCGGCTCTCCCACCTCTCCCAGCAGGGACCTGCCCAACCTGCCCTTCATTTATTTATCCCACAGGCATTCCTGGCTTCCCTGGGATGCTACAAATCCATGGGGAAAACACCCAGAGCCGTAAATAAATAATAAAGAAATCAGAAGGACCTCTGCAAAAGGGTTGGAAAAACAAATCCCAGCTTTTCCCGGTGCTGCCAAGGTGCCACGAGGAGCTTGGGAAAAGCCCAGGCCACGCTGGGAGAGGGGAAGGAGCTGCTTTGGCACGGGCTGTTAAAATTCCCAGCACATGTGAGGGGTAGACTGAAGGGCTGAATTTATTCCAAAGGTTCCCTCATTCCTTGTATTCATTGGGAGCTGGCTCGGGAGACGCTTTCAAGGTAACAGCAGACAGAGGATTCGGGATAGAGGTGAATATTGTCATCTGTTTTTCCTCAGGGATGCCACTTCGGACAGCCCTGCTCCCACCTCATCCCTGAGCACACCCTGGCACAGGATCCCTCAGTGCTCCAGTGAAAAATGCAGCTGGAAAAGGTTTTTTTTCCAACAAATGGCACCAAAATCCCTTCAGGATCACAGACTGGTTGGGTTGGGAGGGACCTTAAAGCTAATTCCACCCCCTGCCCTGGGCAGGGACACCTGGGAGAGGCCTGGAAGGAGATGCCTCTGGAAAAGTGGGAGGCAGCAGTTCTCCTGGGCAAGGCAAAATCCAGGAGAAAAAATTCCCTCTGCAAGCTGCTAATGGAAATTCAGAGCCTCTGCTTAGAGGAAAAAAGGTCCAGAAAAAAATCAGCTCCTGAGTTCCTAATGCTGGTCTTTTGGAGGGCTTCGTTCCTTCTGTTTGTCCTACTGTTTTGCTCTGTCTCGCTGGAAAACCAGGAATTTCTGTGGTCGGATTCCCTGATTCCCTGATTCTGATTCCCTCCAGAGCCTTGTGTCCAGAGTCAGCTCCGGGAATTCAGCTGGAGGCTCCATGACCGCTCTCCAGCCTGGGGGAGCACAATGAACTGCAGGAGAGGCTTAAATCCATGAAAAGCTTCCCAAGCATCCTGCAGCTCTTCCCATCCGTGCCCGAGCAGCCAGGGATCCCTTTCATCTCTCCACTGCCGAGATTTTAGGATAACGAACCGATTCCCTGCCTTTGGAAACCCCTGCTCAAGTGCTCTGGAGCTGCTGGGGCCTGGTGGGATAATCAGGAGAGGGATGGGCACCGCTCCCTGCTCCGGGGTGCTCCCAGCATTCCACGGATTTCCAATCCCCGGAACTGGAAAAAAATCAGGGAGCTCTGGGGAAACGTTTGGACAGAGCTGAGTTAAATCCCAGTGAAACCCTCGTGGATTTGCCGTGCTGGGAGCCTTCAGCAGGGAAATAAGGTGTTAAACCGGGAATTCCTGGGATTTCTGTGCTGCTCCTTTGCAGGGTGGGGGGAATTTCTTGTCCTTGCTCTCATCAGGGGGTGTAAATTCCAGGATTGACACTTTTTGTGGATGCTGCAGCACCTTCCTGGGGTGGATGTATTGAATATGGAATGTATTAGGTATAGAGAGAAAATACCTTTTAAAAATAAATATATAAATGGTTTCCTTGGGCGTTCCTTTGCTCCAGACCCTTCCCAAAGTCTGTTGTCCTTCTCTGGATGTGCTCCAGCCCCCAAACCAGCTGGGAATTCTCCTGCTGGGCATCAAGGAGCAGGAGCAGGATGGATCCCACAGAGCTCGTGCTGTGAGAGATAAAACCAGAGTTATCATTAATCTCCTGCAGATATAAACGGCACAAATGATCCCTGCAAAGTTATCCTGAGATTTTTCCTCTTCCATTAAATTAAAAAAAAAAAAAAAAAACAAATTACTTTTAATATCCCTGAGTGCTGGAAATGTGAACATCTTGGAAATGCCTTGGAAAGGCTGGAAAGGATCCAGTCGTGGAGCACAAAAAATCTCACGCTCAAACCTCCAGCGAGGGTTTCAAAAGTGACGGCTCGGAGCTGTAGTCATGGTGAGAAACCAAAATATATTGGGGAAAAAAACTAGGAAAAGATGGGGAAAAGGGGATTAAGGGCAGCCTGGATGGGAATGGTTGGAGGCTGCCGTGGAAACCTGGAGGTGTGGAGAAGGCAGAGGGGAATCAAAACATGGCACGTGAGGGACCCGAGCAGCAGAAATAGGATGGAATTCATGGGGTGGGAATGTGCTGAGTGTGGGGATGGGGCACGGAGAGCTGTCAGCACACACGTGGGATCCATGGGAAGCAGTGGGAAAGAGCAGCCGGGGGGTAGAGCATTCCCAGATAATTCCATAGGGAAGTGGAGTGGGCTTGTTAAGAGCAGGAAAAATACTCGGAGTGGTCAAATTGGAGGTGTTTGGTCAGGATGGGAAGGGAAGGAGGAGTGGAGAGGAGAGGAGAGGAGAG
>VXAD01008724.1:103759-187197 GCA_013399195.1 Dicrurus megarhynchus
TCCTGAGAAGGACAGAGAGCACCAAAACACCTCCTGAGGAGGACAGAGAGCACCAAAACACCTCCTGAGCAGGACAGAGAGCACCAAACTCCTCTTGAGGAGGACAGAGAGCACCAAAACTCATCCTGAGAAGGACAGAGAGCACCAAGCACCCCCTGAGCAGACAAAGCCCAGCCAAGCCGTGCCAGCCAGGGGCGGGTGCCAGGGCAGGGGAAGGGCAGTGCCGCATTCCCCCGTCACGGCCGCTCCGCTCCCACCCAGCACTCGCAGCAGCACAGGGAGATTTCCCTGCACGCCACACAAGGAACGAGTCAGGTCTGCTTTGAGGCGAGTCCCGAATCCAACCTGCAGCTCTTCCAGCCAGGATAACGTTATAGATATGTGTTTAATTCCTGCCTATAAAGTTTATACCCATTCAATGTTAAAATGCATGTATAAGATATTTTTGTATCAAACCTAAACACGACAAAACCACATTCTCTGGAGAGGTGAATTCCCGTAAGAATGTGGGGCTTTTCTCAGCTGAAGGGATTTCCGAGAAGAAATCATCAAGACTAAAGCCATGGCTGAACGGGAGATGGGCCATCTCAGGAGGAGCCACCCCGGCCATTTTCACCACGATAAGATATCTGATGAAAATATGCAACATCCCAGGAACATCACCCCCTTTTCCTGGAAATGGATAAGATTTCATCAACACTTCATCATCTCCTCGGAAGAACATTGTTCCTCGCTGGGACAACCCAAGAACCAAATTAAATATCTTAAGACTTTTGGACTCTGAATACAGTGTTGCCCCCAGCGAAATAAACTGTATATAAACTCACCATTCCGAGACCTCGGGGTGAACAGAGCTACTCTGACACCCTGTCAGGTTCTCTGTCACCCAGCTGCCGACACCCGGGCTCGGAGCTGTGTCTCTGCATTGTGGTTTTTTGTCCAGAATTTCTGCCAAATTTACTATCAAATAAATTTATTTTATTTAATTGAAGAAATTGGCTCCGTACATTTATAACAATAAGGTTAATGGCTCTGCTCGGAGTAACCCGAAACTCGGCACTGCCACCTCCAACTCCCTTGGGCTTGGGAGGTCCCGATTTTGGGGGCAGAAAATGCCCCGCAGCCCCACGATCTGCTTTTGTTCGCTGGGAGATCGTGCAGCTCCAGCCATCAGCGCATTCCCGAGGATGGGGGACACATTCCCGAGGAAAGGGGGACACATTCCCGAGGATGGGGGACACATTCCCGAGGAAAGGGGGACACGTTCCTGAGGAAAGGGGGACACNAGGATGGGGGACACGTTCCCAAGGAAAGGGGGACACATTCCTGAGGATGGGGGACACGTTCCCAAGGAAAGGGGGACACATTCCTGAGGATGGGGGACACGTTCCCGAGGATGGGGGACACGTTCCCAAGGAAAGGGGGACACATTCCTGAGGATGGGGGACACGTTCCCAAGGAAAGGGGGACACATTCCTGAGGATGGGGGACACGTTCCCGAGGATGGGGGACACGTTCCCAAGGAAAGGGGGACACATTCCTGAGGATGGGGGACACGTTCCCGAGGATGGGGGACACATTCCCACATCTGGATCAGGCCATGGAGGCACAGAGTGGAGGTTGCAGGGAAAAGGGGGTGAGGTTCCCACGCAGCTCCACCCCCTCCTCCGAGGTCACCCAGGGACGGTGGCAGCTCCCTGAGCAGCCCCGGGGGTGTCACAGCCCGGGGGGCACCGCTGATTTTTCATGGCAGAGCACTTGAACCAGCACCCTCTGCCCCCCAGGACCACCAGCAGCTGGATTCCAGCCCTGGAATTCCAACCTTTGTGTTTATTTATCCCTCTGCTCCTTCCCTTTGGGTCTTTGCTCAAGTCGAGGCTCCCCGTGCTGAGGGTGAAGCTTTTCTTCGGGTTTTTCCCTAAGAAAATCCAGGTGACCCCTGGCTGAGGCCACATCCTCAGGAGCACAGGGCAGAACTTGACCCCCCACTCGTAAATATTTAATAATTTTCAATATTATTCTAATATTAATATATTTAAATAGTTCTAATCAATGTAATGTTACTATAATTTAAAATAATATTAATATTTAGTAATATTAAACATTGTCACCATGATTTCATTGCAAATACACTGAAATCCCCTTTACTCCCCACCCTCCCCACCCCCATTATTTCATATTTTGCTCTAAAACGAGTAAAACGGCCATTTTCACCCCAAAGTGGCACCAGACCTGGTTCCAAGGGGGCTGTTTCCCTGGAAAAGAACCCCAGGAATGTGGTTGAACCAGGGGATGTCTCTGCTTGCTGCGGGGTTCAAGGCTGGCTGAGGGGCCTTTGCTCATCCCACCCTCATTCCCACGGGATGCCGGGGCTGGTGCCACCCCCAGAGCAGGGGCCATCCCAAAAGGATTCATCCCCTTCCCACAAGTGAAAAAACCAGGGAATTCCTTGCCAACCTGCACAGCCAAATAGCAAGGGAAGGAGATCTGGGAGCAGAATTCCCAGAATTTGTGTCAGGGGTTGGGTTCCAGGGAAGAGCTGGAGCTGGCAGGATTTGGTGCTGCTGAGAGGTGGGTGGAGGGCTAAAAACCCATTTCCCCACTTGGAATTCCTTCTTCACAGATCCTTTGGAAAACTGGGTGAGATCTTTTTCTCACCTCCTCAGCTTCCTTCTCATCCTCCAAGCTCATTTAGAGGAGGATAAAAAAACCCCCCTTGGCAGAACATTCCTCCTTTATCCCTGCAGGGCTCTCGTGCCAGATCCTGAGGATCAGGATCCAAGGTCGTTTTGGACACTTGAGGACCTGCTGGGAAGACCAAGGAGCTGAAGGGGCTGCAGGAAAATATAAAAAAAAAAAATATTAAAAATATTCAGTTTGAGCTTTTAAATTGGCAGCAGCCAGTGCTGCAGCTTCAGCCTCTCCGTGGCTTTTTCAGGAAGGCTGGCACGAGAACGGGATGAGATGGAGAATCCTTGGAAAAAAAAGGTTATTAATCTTTTGCTTTAAGAAAGGAGTTTGGTAGGAAGAAACCAAATGAGCTGAGAATTAATAATGACTCCATTTTCAGCGAATAATCCCTCCCTTAGGAGAGAAATGCCAGCACCTGACCCCAAATCCACCAAAATCCACCACTGAGTCCCAAAATAACCACAGAGCTTTAATCTGGGTGAAAAAAACCCCTAAATATCCATCAAACAGCCCAACTCTGGTCTGGTTTTATCTCCTTTCTGGAGATGGTTTATAAGTCCTTTAACAGCACCTTCCTAATCCATCCCACTTGAGTTGTGACCCCAGAGCACCAGGAAACATCAGAGGGGTCAAAAATTCCTACAGAATTTGGGGGATCTCAAAAGTAAAACCGGAGGCAGCAGGAAGGGAACACTCCTATTCCTCAGCCTCACCAGGAGCCTGGGAACAGCAGCTCAGAGGGAGCAGAGGATCCACAAAGCCCAGGAGAAGGTTTGCAGCTCGTGCAGGATTTCCTGCTCTGTGGTGAAATCCCAGGAAAAGCAGCAGGAGCCTGGTGTGGGAGCACAGGGGCTGGGATGAAGCTGGGGATGAAGACAAAAGCACCATCAGGAGGAAGGAAGAGTGGCCCAACTGCTCCCCTCCAGCATTTGCAGCTCTGAGAAAGGTGCCAAAAACCCTCCAAGAGGAACCATGGATTGGGAAATACCCTTTATGGAAAGAGATTCCAAGGAGGAATGAGTGGATCTGCTCCTGCTGCCTCGATTCTGGCTCAGTGACCCACGAGCTGTGTTTAAACCCAGCAGCCAAGGGCTCCTCAGCCTGGCCCAGATGGAGACACCAAAGCTCAAACCAAAGCTGGCAATGACAGGGAGGGTTTGAGCAGGAGGATAATTAATTAATTAACCCCTCACTCATTAATTACAGCCCCTGCAGAGCTGCTGGGTCATCAGGAGCAGCAAAGAAGCATCAGGGCAGTGCCAAGGAAGAACTGCTGGGAATTCTGAGATGGAGAGAGCGGCACAGGGAGACAATTCCAAGTTTTCCTGCCTGGACTGACACCGGGAGAAGACCTTGGGAGGGGAGGACGAGCTGCAGGTTCTGTGTCCCACAGGAGCCTCACGCAGGGCAGGACAACTCGGAATTCCAGGGAACTGCCAGTGCTGACAGCAACGGGAACATCCCTCGGCTGGGAAGGAGTTTTGCTGCATTTCTGGCAAAGAACAACCTGGAAAGCTGAATTTGAAAATGGGAAAATTCAGCTTGAGAGGCAAAGCAAAGCAACCCCCACTCGTCTGCTTTGCTCCTCTGCCTCCGGCATTTTTGGGAAACAACTCGGAGAAGGAACCCACAGCAAAGTGGGAAATTTAATGCCCAAAAAAAGAAAGATTCTGTTCCAAGAGAAAGATTCCTGTTCAAATCCCAACCATTCCTGGCCTGGAGCTCAGCACAATGATGCCCCCAAAACCACAGTTGTTAATGATTTCCACTACAAGAAAATTCCTTTTTTTTTTTTTGTTTGTTTTTTAATTCAAAGGAAAAAAAAAAGGTATTTTAATAAATACTGCAGAAACATTAACCAAACATACAAAGTGACTTCAACAATTAAAAAAAAAAAAAAGTAATGAATGTCCTGCTTTATAACAGTTATAACTTATTTTTTCCACAATATTTAAATACAGAAAGAAGCACTTACCAGCTATTTTGTAATACTGCCCTAAGAGCACTGTTGCATCAGTTAAAAGCTTATTATGGTCAAAAATGTCTTTTTTTTCTGTTTTTGGTGGGAAATAACCAGAATGGGAATGGGATTTTTTTTTTTTTTTTTTGTCTTCTTTTCTCAGATGAAACAAAGTGCTGGGAACACACAGAACCGAGTTTGAATTCTGAGTTCATCTTTACCTTTGCACGAGTGAACAGAGCTTTTAACACTTCAAAAACGAAGCATCACCCTTGGCAATGAAATGCTTGTCCTCCACAAGCAGCAACCAGCCCGCTCAGAGCTTTGGCTCCTTCCTCTGGGAGAAGTTGGGTGGGTCGGGAAGAGTTGCAAACCATTGGGAAAAGCTGATTTAATTCAGTGTAACAACAGCAAAAAGGGATTGGACTGAACCAGTTCACCCCATTTCAGGACTGGGGGTTGGATACTTTTCGTGTTAATCCTAAAACTAAGGGCAGCATCCAGTTCCCACAGGGGACCCCTTAAGGCCTCACAGTTCCTCAGACCCCGTTTCCTCCCCAAAATGAGGAGCATCACAAAAGGCTCTGCTGGCTCATTTGCAGGTTTTTGAGGGGTATTTTCTTTTTTTTTTTTTGCAGTGAACCACATCCCAGAACAGCACTTGTCTGCAGCTTCCTCCGGGATCCGCGGGCTCTCCAGCTCCTGGGAGAAGCCCAGGGGGTTTTGGGGCTTCCCCAGGTGGGCAGTAAGGCTTAAGGAACGATCAGGGCTGGAAAACTACGGATCATTTGCCATCACAGCTCTCAGCACCTTCCACTTGAACCTACAGCAACGTGGCCACACAGAACACCAGGACTGGGCACCATTTCCACTCCACAGCACAACCACAAAGAGGAACAGCCGAGTCAGAGCCCTGCTGGGCTGCTTTGCCCCCATTTCCCCCCTCCCTCCCCCACCAAAATTTGATCCATCTCGTTTCCACGGAAATTCTGGGAATCCTCAAACAGTTGTCTTCATTCCCAACATGCTCCAACATGGATCAGGAAGGCAAAACCCCAGACTTCTCCCCAGTTTTCCTCTAGGTGACACACACAGGCCTCGGTATCCTCTCCATTTTCACAATCAGCTACTAAAAATAAAAACGGGATCATATCCTTTGGAAAACCAACTCTAAGGTCACAGGGATAGTTCCTTAATGAGAAGGGCGTATTAATAACATCTTCATTTAAAAAAAAAAAAAAAAATCCCATTAAAGTATTATTTGAATGAAATCAACGTGGCAGCATCCAGGAGCAGGGCGTTACTAAAAGAAACAAGCGCTGTCCATGACATCTCTCCTCCGCAGGGCTCTTTTCCCAATCACTCTCTCTCTCTTCTCTCAGCACATTCAAACGTTTTCCCTTTTATTATTATTATTATTTTTTTGGCATTGTCTTCAACAGAAATTCCTGACGCCGCCCCTCGCAGAGCCTCTTCTTCCTGCTGCTCAGTCCCTAAGTTCAGTCTCACACAACAGGAGGAGCCTCCGTGAAAGCACCGGCAAAGCCCTCATTAAACACCCTGTGGCTGTGACTTCATTGAGCTCCAACCCCTCCTGGATCCATCTTCCTCCTCCTCCTCCTCCTCCTCCAGGAAATCCCAGCTCCTTCACATCACCGTGCAACTCTTTGCTTTGTCCTTTCTCAAGTCCGTGGCCACTGTGGACAGTTCTGGCCTGCCAGGCATGTGTGAAATTCGCTTTGTGGCCCTCTGAGATTTGTTTCGTTTCACATTTTTGTTTGTTTTGTTCACACACGCCAGGGTGGCGACGTGAAAAATGTCTCTGACACTGTTTTCTGACTGTAAGGCTGAGCATTCGATGTATGTGGCTGCTCCAATCTGTTTGGCCATATTTGCACCCTGAGGGGAAAAAGGAACATGTGATCAATACCAAGTTGTGCACAGAGCCTGAGCAAGCCTCACAATTCCAGCTCAGCGCTGTTTCCTTGGAAAACTTAAAGCTGGTCTTGGAAAATAAACAGAGCTTTGCTTCCAGGAGGGTTTTAACAAGTGTCCAAGCCTTATCTCTTGTGCTGATAAACAAAAATTGGGAGAGAAGAGCAGCTTAGTGACTGCAAACAACTGGGAAAAGCCAGGAGAGGCTGAGTGGGGCCTGATCAGCAGTTTCACCATAACCTGAATCCAGGAATTCCCTGGAAAATCTGGCAGCTTCCAGATTGAAGCCTGAAATCTCCAAAGAAAAAATGTTCTCTGTGCCTTAAGGAATATCCAGCTGCCCTGACCCGGAGCAGAGCCCCTGTCACAGCTCCAGGAAGAGGGCAAAGTTCTTAGGGAAATGTGCTCTGGGATAGCTCTATCAACTTCCTGATTGGGAACAGAGAATAAAAAGGGAAAAAAGGACGAGGGGTTGTAGGAGCCCATCTTTTCTGATTTTAAGAAGTCAAAGCAAGGGTATTTGTTCCAGCAGCACAAGGCCAACAGCCCAACATGTGACAGATGACAATAGCCCAGTACCCCGTGGTGGATTTTGCTACTGGAACACAATGCAGCATTTTGTGCAAAAGCGGGAGTTGTTCCAAGGGAATTTTATTTCTGAGGGATGAATCTTTACTAAGCTACGAAATGCAACCACATCCTTGATGTGCCACTCCTCACACATCCCTGTGCCTGCCTCCAGCCCCTCCTGCCTGCTCCAGTGCCAGGCTGACGGCACCAGACCCATCCTTATCAGTGGGAAGGGGGAGAGGCTGATAAGGGAGCAGGAGCTCGTAGGAGGAGCCCTCCCCACAGTTAAACATCTGAACCCGAACTGAGCTGAGCCCCAGCAATGTTTGCTCTGGTGTAGCTCCCCGGGAGGCTGGAGCAGGGTGTCACCAGCGTGTCCTGAGGGAGCTCAGAGGAATGGGAAAGCTCTGATCCCACGGTGGCTTAGCCAGGCAAGGGGATTTCAGGAGAAGCTGCGTCCCTTGTGTTCAGTTGACTCCTGCTCCTCGGGGGTACAGGCTGAGCTGTGAATCCAGGGAAAAAAAATCCACCTGCCAGCAGATTTTTGATCCCTCTCATGGAAAGATTCGGGGATTTGACCAAAGTACTGCCATTTTCCAATGTAAACATGCTGCATCCTTAGTAACCCCACATCAGGGGCTGCTGGTTTGGAAAACACAAGGGATAAAACATCCCAAAGTGGCTGCTAGCACAGGCTAAAGACACTGAGGTGACTCGTGGAGGTGCCAGTGTCCCTCCCACAGGGTGTAGCTGCCGCCAGCACCGTGATTCAGCTGCCATGAATGATCACACACCTGTGAGTAATAAAGGGAAGTTCACCTCAGAGCCCAGTTTCCCTGTTCCCTATCTCCTGCTCTCTCCCATGACCTGATTCTTTTCCCTTTCACCTCAGCTTCTCTCTCCTCTCATGCCTGGCTCCAAACTTCTCACTGCCCCCAAGAGCAAAGAACTCATCAAGAATTAAGATGCCTTCTGGCTTTGCTGCACCTCCAGAGGGAGGGACAAGGTGTTACTTAAGGAACTGGGGACAGATTAGATTCCAATATAATGTCATGATTCTGAAGTCAAGCAAACAACATTCAAATCTGAAGTCTGCAGACAGCAATTTTACCAATTTGTCAGTGAATAAACAGGATGTGTCACCCTTCAGCCACATTTTTGGTGTGTGCAGGCAGAGAAAAGCAGGAAGTTTTTTTACAACTCACCTAAAAAGCAATTTGCAAGCAAAAAGGCAACAATTTATGAGGTTTAAAGGGATGATTTTACGATTTCTTGTGGGGCAGCAGGATTTCCTTTAGTCCTAAACAGCTGCTAAATCCATTTCCACCCACACCAGAGGTGCAAATCTGCCTTTTAGGCTGCATTCATGGCATCACGAGGGAGAAGTTGGCCACAATGAGGGCTCCAGTGACAGGAAAGAGGTTGATCTTCCCCCCTGAAGGACACAAAAGGAGGTGGCCCCTACCTGGTCGTAGGACACAGGGGTCTGCCTGTGGTTGGAGAGCTCCACCAGCGTGCTGACATCGGTGCGCAGGTCCGACTTGCAGCCCACCAGAAGCATCTTGGTGTTGGGGCAGAACTCCTGGATTTCACCTTTCCACTGGAAAATCAGAAGTTGTTGAATGTTTAAATCCAAAGAAGCAACAGGTGGAAGCAGAGGTTTGATAAGTCCTGACGTTCCACGCTGCAGTATTTTTATGCAATGGTCGTGTTTGCCTTCAAGGTAATTTTTGAAGGCACCAGCTCCTGCAGAACCTGGTCAAGGATGAAATCTTCCTACCTCACACACTCATGAATTCCACAGGCTTACTAATCAGGAGGGAATGGGTTTGTTTACCCACATGAGCAAAGGTTTGCAGAGCTGCTGTTTCTCACACCCAGCCCCAGCCAGGTGCAGAATTGGTGACCCCACCTTCAGCGGCTCCTCTTGTACAACCACAACATCAGCAGGGCTAAATGGGGGTTTATTGCTGCATTCTCACACCTAAAACTACACAAATCTGCCCAAGGTGAACCAGCAACGAGCCCTTCAGACAGAACTTGGGATAAATTCATGGGGTTTCACCCTTCTATAAGGCTATGTTGGGAACTCAAAGCCAAAAACTTCACAGCGTAATCCAAACAGATGATACTCCCTAAAATTTAGGGCTATAATTTGGGTTTAAAATCATACTAAGAAAAATCTCTTGCAGAATTAAGTAACCAGCATTAGCAGGGGCAGAAAAACCACAGTTCTGGATGCTTTCTGGCACAGAGAGAGTAGTTTTGAAGTGGTTTTTGTAGGCTATTCAGAGCATTGTAAGCCACTTTATCCCAGTGAGACAAGAATCACTGGCCCCAGCCTCAAAAAAAAAAAAAGGGAACTTCACTGTGAGTCATGCTCAGCAGCCAAGGAGAGGAGCAGGACCACCTTGCAAACACAGAGCTTGATTATGCAAACTCCGTGTTTGAGCTCATCGAAGGCTGACACAAGCTCGGATCGGTGATCTCATGACAGGTTTGGGGCAGGGCTGCACTTCTGTGCCACTGCTGGTGCCTTCCAGAGCCGTTTGTCACAGGCTCCTCACACATTACGTAAGGCCATGGCACAAGTCCAAACACTCGCAGACAATTTCTAATCACCCCTACAACGCAGCAAAGTTTCCCAATCCTGTTACGGGAGCACGTGACAGACCATTTCTTACAGCACCTCACACCATCCTCAACAATTCCTTGCTGTCTCAAGGCTGAGGAATGAGAATTTTCTCCAGCTCCAAGTGTCCATTAGCGAGTGCTTGTTTTCAATTAACATCCACCCCTTTCAAACAAATGACCTCAAATTAAAGCACCCTCCTGTCATTGCTCCATTAAAAGAAACAAAGTGGAAGTTTCCAGTGTAGGAACAGCACCACTGCAGGGATTTAAAGATGAGCTTCTCCAGCAGCTCTGCACTCAGGGGCTGCTCAAATACTTGCCTTTTTTAGGACACTATCCAGGGTTTCTGGCCGACTGATGTCAAAGCAGATCAGGACAGCATCGGAGTCCGGGTAGGAGAGCGGGCGGACGTTGTCGTAATAAGGAGACCCTGCAGGGAAAACAAACAACATCTTCATTAATTGCTCTTTTCCTCTTCTTGCAGTCATCCAGGCTTATTCAGAAAGCTTGGAGAGGCTTTCAGCGATGGCCCCCCAGTGATCTGTCACCCACCAAAAGCTCGGGATGCTCCCAAGGAGAGGGAAATGGGGTCAGCCCAAGCTGAAGGCCCAGCATTAACCTGCAGGGGGAACAAATCCTTGAACTCCAAAAAGCTTTTCCAAAGCAGATTTGAAATTCCTCTGTTTTGATCTGTCTAACAGTTAATTTAAAACAAATAGCTCCAAGTGCAAAAAGCATCTTCAGTTGTCACATTGGCAATTTTTAGCAGAAACTCTTGCTTCAAATTAAAGAACTTGTTGCAGGAAACAGATTTCCAGCAGGGAAAAATCCCCATCCCGTAGGCAGGCACGCAAGTTATCTGTCACAAAAAGCCTCATTAATCTGTAAACCAATAAAGCTTGCAATAAATGTTTATGTTTAACCCATAAACCAGATTTTTATCAACAAGATCAAAGCTAACTTAGTAATCTGGGGGAACAGATGCAGGTATTGCTCTTTGTGATTATTTTACTTGCAGGGCTGTGAAGGGATACTCTCTTTTCCTTAACAACAATCATGATGTGAAGAGTTAAAATACATCCAGAGTTAAAAATCGTATTTTAATCATCTGGTGAACTTGGCAACAGGTTTGGGGGAAAAAAAAAAAGAAGAAAAAAAAAAATCTTTGTTTTTCCTAAGAAGTTGCAGTCACTCAACCACCATTTGGTTTGGCCTTAATTCTGCTGAGCTTCACTTCCTGAGGATTTCTGATTTAAAAGGACATTTAAACCAGGTCAGTGGCCCAACAGGGCAAGGGTTTGGGCTTGGGCAACTTAAAATTTTTTTTCTGAGCCATCATACATCCTTATTTCTGTATTTTCCTCACGAGCCTAAAATACAGCAGACCCTAAAACACAGCACAGACCACCCGCCACAAGAACCCAGCTAACCCCAGGAGTTTGGGGGGTTATTAGCTCGTTATCCCACCAATTTCCCAGCTCTCCAGAATTAACTGGCTGTAAGGTCTCCAATTATTAACAGGATTAGAGGAATTCCTCAAGTTTTTCGCTGACAGACAGCTCAGGCTGTTGCTCAACCCCGAGCAGGGGATGGTGTGAACGGCTCGCAGATGACTTCACTTGGGCAGCTTCTCCCGCACGGGAAGGAGGCAAGAATCCCAGGAATGTTGTTTTTGAAATGAGGAATAACACATGGGGAGTGAAGCATTACCAAACTAGGTAGCAGAAGGTAATTTGGTGAACGAGAAGGATTTAATTCGAATGCTCATCTCTGTAAACGATGTCAATCTGACTGAGAGGCAGCTGTCAGAAAAGGCTCTTCACACCCCACTTCAGCTGAATTCAGCACAAACGACAGTCGGGAACAAATCTGAGCGAGGTGACCCGGAGTTGACTCCTCACTGCAGCTATCAATAAGCATTTTCCACTGCTAATTACTCCCCACTATTTCCAGCACGGCTATTACAGCCCTGTCCTGCAGCCCCAGGGCCAGGTTATTCATCCTGGAGCCCCAGGGCTGAGTTATTCACCCTGGACAGAGGAGCTGCAGCACCAGGTGCCACCAAGAGCCACCCGGGTGACATTAAAGCACTGCCTGGCTGCCACATCTCGCTGAGCTCCAGCAAGTAAGGGCAGGATTGAGGATTCTTAATGGTTGCTGGCTAGAAAGGAGTCTCGGCAAAGCCTCACCCAGAAACTCATTCCTCAGACAAATACCTATGGGCTCACTCAGCAGGCTCTGGGGATCCAGCATCCCATATATGTCCAGGAGATGTATTTATGTATACACAGAGTCACCACCTCCAGCCCCAAGACTCCTTCGCACCCTGGCAGCTGGAGCTGCTGCTTTGCTTGGAGGCTTTTTCTTTCCCCCTCACCACCACCTCTGAATTTTTCCTATTTAAGATGCTGAGCTGGAATAAAAGCACTTTCAGCAAGCTTGGGAGGAATATTCCCCACCTTTTCTGCAGGCTGGTGTGTGGCAGAACAAACAGAGCCCATTTCAAACTCCTCGAGCTGCAGGATCCACAAAGGAAATTTCCTGCTCTTATTCAGCAGCCAATAACCAAACCTTTATTCCTGTGCAAATAAAGAGGGGCTGCAGCCCTCGCTGTGCAGACCTATTCAAGCTGGCATTTTCATCCCTTTGCCCAGAGAAACCCTCAGAAGGCAGGAATGTCAGGAATGAGGCTCACTCAAGTCTGAACAGACAACTCCAGCACAGCCCAGCGAGGCTGCTCCCTCTTTTTCATGTTCCTTTGCAGATCTGAAGCTGTGCCAACCCTCGAAAACAGAAGGAGAATGTGGAATTGGAGCCATGGTATTTGTGGGGGAAAAAAAAAAAGCCACCAACAAAACCTATTTGTGTTTGGGATTCTGTTCCTGCAACATAAAACATTTTTGGCAAGGACAACATGGGTGGTTTTTCACTTTTATCAAGGAGTTGCTGATAAGGTTGAAGTTCATTTTCCTTTGTGCTGGACATTCATTCCAGCTGCAATCCTCCTTTTTTTAAATTTGTTTGGCAGCTTCAGTAATTTCAGCCAAAAATACTTTCAGCATTAAGAACGATCTGCTTTTGAAACCTTATGTTTCATGCAGAGTCCAAGAGAAATTCAGCTTTTAGACTGAAATAAAACCCCTCCCCAGCAATATGCTTGGGTTTGGTCTACGGGGGGATGCCAAGCTTAGGCTCAAATATTGCTGTCTTAATAAAGACCAGAATTACATCATTAGAAGTTGAATAATATTGAATTTTTTGGTGGTTTAGCACTCCTTGAAGGTGCTGGATCGGGGAGAGGTGTTTGGCTGGAAGATGCAAAGGCACCAGAGGGTTCAGCTCCGCATCCCCAGGCAAGGAGGGCTCAGTAACAGGCAAGACTTTCCTATTTCCACACCAGCAAGCAGCCACCAGGAATTAGGCTTTGGAGCCTTTTGGAGTCCAGTCAACTGAAAGAACAACAGATGAACAGCAGCCTTCTCACTCCCAAACCCTTGGGTTCACTAATTATCAGCTGCACAGAAAACACATCAAACACTGGCTGCTCCAAGGAGCTGATTCAGTGCTGATGGTTTTCCTCCTTCCAAAAAACCAAAAGCCTGGGATGGCCGAGGTGGATTTTCAGTGCAGGTCATCTCCAAGCACAGGGATATCACAATATTCACAGCTTTTTGTGTGATCACCCCCCACAGGGAAAACTCTGTTAGGGCACTTGGCATTCCCAGTTATCAATTCTAATTAATTCCTTTGTAAAAGTAATAAGAAAACCCTGCTAAGATGGGCAATTAAAGGAAGAAAATCACAGAATTCAACACAGCCAAGCTGCAAGAGAACTGGGAGGCAAAGACAGCAATTGGGCTTTCCCTTTGCAGTCCTTACTGCCAGGGAATTCGGGGAATTCACAACTTTAATCCCTCTAAGTTTCAGTTCTCTCCTGAAAGGTTTCAGCACGAAACTTCCCAATTAATTTCTGTTTCTGTATGGACACTGAGTACATTGCATACAGTCAAAGTCACAGCAAAACTAACTCGACTCACAGCTCCAAGGCCCTTCTGGATTTAATTACTTGCTAATCCCCAGCAGTTGTAAGTGTTTCTGGCCCTGTTGAGAATTATTTTATTGCAGTAGCCCTGGTTCAAGCAATAAAAAAACCTCCTAAAATACATTTTAGGGAGACACAGGTATGTACACCTAATTAAAGGTATTTCTAAGCCACAGCTGCTGTTGTCCTAGCAAGAAATATAATTATCAAAGGAGCCAAAAAACTTGATCAATGCAGATTAGATGGTCGATAAAGGCAACCAATATAGATTTTTTTTCTTCACAGCGGCCCTGAAAGTACAAGATGAAGCTTTAACCTGGAGAAACTTCTACTATTCCACCTCACACAACAAGCACAGAGCTCCCAAACAGCTCAAGACTGCCACATGTTACCGCAGAGCTCAGTAATTTATGGTGTAGTGAGACTGCAACCAGACATTCCTGCTTTGAAAGAGGGCTGGTAGTCCCAAACCCCATTGAAATTCAACTTGGCAAGTGCTTCCCTTAATGCTGTGGCTAATTTAAATCCTTCTAATGACTTGCAGAACTAGACAGCACCAGCAAACATTTGAATAATGAATCTTCCCGTTCCATTCCACTCTTACTTGTCCCATATTCCTGTGGGCACATCCAAGATCCAACAACAACTCCCCAGTGAATTTACAGCCAGCTTTAAAATTTTTTTATCAGTTGCATGACACCTAAGAGTCCTCCAATAAAAACCCATTATTGTTATTGGTATATAAAGAATTATAAACCAGAACTGTGGCAGCAGGGCCTGTTCTCACCCTAACACAATCATTTCAACCAATGCCCACAGCTTTTCTGATTTTCCCAGGGAGCAAAAAAGAGTTGGAAGCGGCAGTAGTTCCTTCCAAAGGGTTCACAGCAAAACCCAATTACCAGTTTTAATTCAAGGGACTAATTGGCAAGGCTGTTAAATGCTCCCAGTTAAAAAAGAGTTAAAGGTGAATATAAAACACTGATTGAGTCATCTCGGAAGTATCTGCAGCATATTGCAATAAACTCAATAAAACAGCATCTTTTCCCCCCTCCCCAGAGATATTCCAGCACCACAAATTGCAGCCATCACCTCCCCCGTGTTGCAATGATCTTCCATCAGTACCTGGCAGTTAATCAGCCTGGTTTTTAATTTAATTAGATCTATCCCTGCTTTGAAAATGCCATTCAGACATCTCTTCTAACTCAGTAGAGGACCAGGACAAAGACTTGTAAAAATTTAATTACCAAGACTTTCAGATAAGGCTAAAACACTCTCTTATCTTCTGCTGTCTCTTATCTGCTGATGTGATTTTGCTCTGGGTTAATGGGCTTGGGTAGTGTTGGTTTTTTTGCCGTGGGTGAGAAGGGATGTTCATGGAGGCAGAATTCCTCATCCACAGAGTCCCACAGCCAGAGGATCCACTCAGGAGCACTTTGTAACACCAAGCACTGGATCTTTCAAATATTTCCTCTTCATTTCAGGATGTCAGACAAATCACCCACTTGATCTCAAGCTTCTGACTCAACCACATTTTCTCTGAGTTCCAGGACAGAGGACAAAGGCTGGCAGGTGTTTTTTCTTCCACTGCTTTTGTCTTTTGAAGTGCTAGGGAATATTTCATTCCATGGGTGTCTCCAGCCCTTGACATACAGATTCCAAACCTTCCCATGTCCAACCTGCGAGTGTGCTGTACTTTAATAAAGATAACACTTTCCAAAATAACTAATAATTTTTAATAAGCCCTTGCTCCATAGTTCCAGCCAGCTTAGTAATCAGCATGAAAGCTCCAACCAGACACACTCCAGAAATCTGCAAGTCTCACTTGGCAGAAGATGAAGAAAAAAAATTCAGCTCAGAGCAAAGCTGATACTGGTTGTGGGCAGAGGCTGCCTTTTCCCAGTAATCGTGTTGCAAGAATTTGGAATCATTTCCTCAACAGCAAGAGGGAAGCCAACCCGCCGCCTAAACTCCTCTTTTAAACAGGGATTAACATTTTCATTCCTGGTAAAAGAGCTGCTGTCACATTGAGGAGAAACTGCCGGGTCCAAATGCAGCATTACCGAGCCATCTACACAGGCTGCCTGAGGAAGAGAGGGATTGTGTGTTCTGCCAAGTTCCTCCAGGTTTTTTTTCCAATCAGCTCTGCAGATGATGTTGATCCACACCTCTGGTAATGGTTCCCGGTGTCATTCCCCCCCGGACATCCTCAGTTCTCCACAGGCAGAGCCACACTGGCTCCCCACGCTCCTCTCCAGCACTGGGGCAGCAATTCTGGGGTGCTGCCTCACCCCCCTGGCTGTAAGCGCAGCCCAATTATCCAAATTATCAACGACAGGCGGATCTGGAGCTCCTGTCTCAACATGTGAGCTCAGCCAGCCAAGCACCAAACCCCTCAACCTTTGAGGCGTCTGAGCCGGTTTCTGGCACGGGCACTGAAGGTAAAACTGGAAGAATGAAGAGACCCTTCAGCCCTGACGGGGGAAAGGATGGGTCCCTCTTTATCCCAGAGAATCAGAGATGAATTCTAAAGGTTTTCCCTAAAAGCCTTTCCTGGCCTTAAAGACTCTCTAAAACACTGGGAAGAAAAGTACTGTATTTTGTGAAAAACGGAGCAGGCATTAATGAGGCCACCAGGAGCTCCAAAGCGAGCTGAAACAATTCCCCATTAGCACATAAACACCTTTTCCCTCTCCTACAAAGCAAAGCGGGGTTTGCAGGCAGCAGAGGAGCCGAGGTACCCCCGGAGCTCCTCAGAAAGCTCCTTCCAGCCAGGCAGGTGAGAACACATTCCCCTGCAATGCTGACAAATCGCTTCCCGGAGCCTTGCCCACACCCTCAGCCAAGCAGAACCTTCAAGGATAGCTGAGATTTTTGTCCAAAAGCCGCCAGAAGCAGCCGCATGCGGAACCCGGCAGCCCCGCCAGGACCGCGGGGAGCTCGGGGCTGCGGAACCGCGGGGCTGCGGAGCCGCCGCTCCTCCCGACCCCCCCCCGCATTCCCAGGATGCGAACGGGAGCGCTCACCCGAGGTGTCCCAGAGGCTGAGCTCGATGCGCTGCGTGTCGATCTCGAAGCTGGCCGTGTAGTTCTCGAACACGGTGGGGACGTAGCTCTGCCGGGAGACAGCGCACGGTCAGCCCGCGCCCATCGCCGCCGCCCCGGCCCCGGCTCCGACCCGACCCCGCTTCCGACCCCAGCCCAACCCCGGTGCCATCCCTCTCACCTCGGGGAAGCAGTCCTTGGCAAAGACGTGGAGCAGCGCGGTCTTGCCGCACTGGCTGTCCCCCACCACCACGATCTTGCACTTCACGTTCTGGTTGGGATCCATCACCGCCTTGCTCGATAACTTCTGGCTCGCTCTTCTTTCCTTCATTGATCTCCACTTAGTCCCTCCGGCCGGCCACAACAGAAAAGAGAAAAAAAAAAAACAAAAACCAACCAAAAACCAAACCACACCCGGTTTCCCCGCGAAAAGGCAAAAATAATCTGAAAAATACAATAAAGCCGCTGCGGTGGAGGAGGCAGAGCCGCGGAGGCGCANGGGCTTGTGGTGTTATTGATCAAATTTATCTGTAAATGTCAGCGCTGTGGAACGGAACTGCGGGATCTGGCGCTGTGCGGCCTCCAGAGGTGGTCCGGGGTCCCTCAGGGGGTGGCCAGTGCCTCAGGCTGGGATGAGGGATGCTGGGGAGAGCTGAGGAAAGCAGGGCGCTGAGGGGAATGAGGAGGGATGAGGAGAGATAAGGAGGGATGAGAGACAGGATGAGATGACAAAGAAGGGCTGAAAAAGGATGAGGAGAGCTGAGGGGGGATGACGAGAGACGACAAGGGATGGATGCTTTGCCCCCTGATGGTGGGCAAAAGGGCTTTTCCCTCAAAACATGGTCACAAGGAATGTGTCGGGATCTAACAAAAACAGGGAATCATGGAATATTCTGTGTTGGAAGGGACCCACAAGGATCAAAGTCCAGCCCCTGTCCCTGCAGAGACGCCCCGACGCTCCCACCCTTTGCATCCCCGAGAACGTTGTCCAAACACTCCTGGAGCTCTGGCAGCTTTGGGAATGTTCCCATTCCCTGGGGAGCCTGGTCAGTGCCCCAGCACCCTCCTGACACCCACCCTAAACATGCCCGGACACAGCTCCAGCCATTGCCTCGCTCCTGTCCCCGTCACAGCCAGCAGAGATCGGTGCCTCCCCACCATCAACATCCTCCTGTTTTTTTGCTTCCTGGACACAACCCCAAGTGAAGCTGGCTGAGGTTCAGCAGAGGATTGAGCACCGTTCCTGAAAGGAGAGCCCAGAACAAGGGGTGGTTTGTGAGCCGCTCGTAGCACTCATCTCCGTCAAGTGCTCCTCTCTTTTCCCGTATGGCTCCGCGTGGCAGCCGCATCCCTGGAAAAGGGGCTGCCAGCAGGCAGGGGGGCTGGAGCAGAGCCTGCCTCCCCTCCTGGCTCCAACCTCATGTTCTGGCTTTGCCTGGAGCAGCCGGACACAGGGGTGGCCTTCCTGAAGGTGCGGCCTTGGCCCTTATCTCTTGAGTCACCCAGGTCATGAACCGGCCCCGTGTCAGTTCTGGGCTGAAACGTGAGCAATTCGTCAAGTTTTAAAACAACATCCTGAAAAAAGGATGTTGGCTCGTGCCCGTTTGACCGTGGGGAGATGCTGGCCTGACTCACACAAGAGAATCGCAAACATGTCGTTTCAAAATTCAGTGCTGATATTGTTGGGTTTGTTCTGATGTGTCACATCTTTCGCTGGTCAAATTACTCATTTCCAAAGAATTGGTTTCTGTTTGGAAACAATGTGCAAAACACTAAAATTTGCTGCGTGTGCCTTATCTGTAAGGCCTTGGAGCAGAGAGCTTTCCATATCTTTTTTTTTGTTTTTAAACTAAAAGCTGCTCCTTTGCAGTCTCCATCCAACCCTGCTGTCTACCAGCTCTTTGGAAAAATGGTGGAATGGGAGGAATAAGCAGTGGAGAAAATGAATGCTCACAGGAAGCTGAGTTTCTCCCTTTTGTTCAATACTGGAACAGGAGATAAATCTGGAAAAATACAGTTGTGTAAATGATCTCAGGTGCTCTCCAAAGGGTTCTCCAATTCTGGTTTTTCTGCCTTTTTCTCCACTCCACACTGGAACACGTGGCAGCCTCCTGACAGGTGGGATGGAGCTCTGGAATTTCGGCTCTGGCTCTTTGGGAGCCCAACACACCAACCAAGGAATAACTTGGATCTAAGGAGAGAAGAAGACAGGGCTGAAAGAGCTCTTTATTCATCCTGAATGGGAGCTGGGTGTGAACATCTCTTCCTGATCCATCCATCGGGCACCTCCGGACACATGGACACAAGATGGACCAAAGCCGGCGCTGATGCCGCCCGTTCCTTGGTGCTTTGTCTTCCTCAGAGGAGGAATTGGTCTCCTCCGGGATCCTGGAGGAGACATCTCCTCACACAGCTCCCGTGGAAAATCTGCCTGTGTGCAGCTATGCTTGGAATGTGGAAACTTTAACGCACAAGGAACCCTTACTCATCGTGAGCAGAGAGCTTCCATCAGCAGCTCCTGGTGATATCACCTTTGTGTGATTTGTTTGCTGCCAACATCACCCAGCCCATCCCCAGGGATTTCGGGGTGTTTTGGGCACCAGGGACAATCCTTGGAAACCACCAGCTTGTTGGCATTCCTTGGGGAAGCTGCTCCAGACCTGGTAATCCCCATAAACCCATTATTCATGTCAAACTCTTAAGCTTAATGTCTTTTCCCATATCTCGATAACTCCGGGGATAACTCAGTGGGGGTTGATGTTTCCATCAGGATTTCTCACACGCAGTCTGGATTTTGATTTATAGGGCCGAGTTTCGTGCTTTGCTCCGCTCAAATTCCCCGTTTTTCTCCAGATCTGATCGTAGCCTTTCACAGTTTCTCCTCTTTCCGTCCCAGAAATCATGATGTGTATATTAATAACACACACACAATTTGGGATTGGCGTGGTAATGGCTCCTGCTCCCAGCTAAGATTTCATGGGAATATCAAAATACATTTTTCTCCCCTCACAAATAATTTGCCCGAGCACTTTCTATGACTGTAATAAACCAGCTGAGAACGAGTGCTTTTAGTTTCAGAACAACTACTCGATGATTTAAATCTAAAATTGCCCTCCAGATCTCTCTCCCTGCAATGCCAACTACTAAAGCATCCACGGAAAATATTGAACAATATACATAAAACATGGATCTTACACATCCCCCCCGCCTCCTCCGCGCTGCTGGTGTGCAGCTAAACGCACATTAAAAGAACGTTATCGAGGTTTAAGGTCAAACATTTGCAGATTAGGAAATGCGCGTTTCCTGCGTGTCGGAAGCGTGGGCTCCCTCGGGAACACGTGGGGATAGTCATTAATTCCACGGTCACGTCAGATTTTTTATTTTGTTCCAGAACCCCTGGAGCCCTCGGAGCGATTTTGTCACCTTAAGGAGCGGCTCTTGAGGAACATCTGCACCTCTTGTGGGGCAGCGTGGAGTCCCTGCCTGGTTTAGGGCCGCTGTTCTTCTGAACACTGACCCATTTGTTATCTCTTCGGCGGGGCTTATCAGTGTCATATCCGACTTCTTAACAGATGAAAAGGGATTATTTCTCGCCGCTGCCTTGTGAGGTGATGCCACCAGCTGAGCCAAGCCGGCCTGTGTGACAAGAGAGAAGCAGCGAGGTCACAAATACCCGCTAATTCCCGCTGAGGAACCGCCTCGGATCATTCCCAATCCTTAACGTTATGCAGATGTTGGAAAAGGAGCTCCTGCTACTTTCCTGCTAGGACTTCAAATCCCAAACCGCACTGGCTGCGAAGGGAATTCTCTCCTCGGGAAAAATCAGGATCAAGGAGCTCAGAGCCTGCCAAACCCAAGCCCCAAAGTCCTTCTGTTCCAAGGAGGGTTTGAAATTGATGGTGGCAGGGTGAGAACGAGCCTCTCCCGTTTAGTGATGTCGGTGGAATACTATGCAGGAACAACGGCATGAAAATCAATGCTAATTAGCTGTGAAGTGAAAACAAAATGAAGCTTGACACTCTCATAATCTCTATTTTGGCATTTAGAAATCCGGCTGTGACTCCAGTGCTGGGAGAGAACTGCATAAATCCATAAAATCAGCTCGAGACACCAGTGAGTCTCCCTCACCTGACTGACAGGTCCTTGGGTGCTAAGCCCTGGATGTGAATTAAGCTCAGCAATTCCAAGTTTCAGGAGCTGAGGGCAAAGCTTTACCAAAGCTAAAATGCTTTTAAAAGCCCTTAATGAAGGCAGGATATTAAGACAGAGGCCGAGGTGGTTAAAGATCCTGGCTGTGGTGCTATTACTCACAGGCAGGATGGAATCCCATCCCTGCTGCCAGCCCTGGGAGCTGTCCTGCAGCTCCTGGGCCACACGCATCCAGAGGCTGTCCCAAGGCGTTTATCCACATGGGGGATGGCAGGTGTGAGGTTCTCTCCTCTTTACAGAGGGATAAAGGGTGGAGAAATGATTTTTCCAGGAGCAAATGTGGACTCCATGAGTAAGGACATGTGGGGGGTGGTCAATCCCTTCCCATCGCACCACCCAGCCAAGGAGGCCTCGTAGAAGCCATGAAAATTATGTGGATTATTCAGATATATCTGAATTCTGCCTCTGGAAAAGCTTCGTGGTTTGGGAATGGGAAAACATGTTTTAGGAGCCAGAGAAATGCTCTGAGGCCGCTTCTCAGAATCAGAGAATCCCAGAATGGTTTGGGTTGGAAGGGACCTTAAAGCTCATCCCATTCCACCCCTGCCATGGGTAGGGACACCTCCCACTATCCCAGGGTGCTCCAAGCTCCATCCAACCTGGCCTTGGACATTCCAGGGATGGTTCAAGTGGATTCTGGTGAGGGGTCAAGTTCAAACACACTGGCTGTTTGACCTTCTCATCCCACCAGCTGGGGAATCACCTCAGATCAAACCTTCCCTGCAGCAGAATTATTCCTTTTGGATAAATGCATCTAAACCAGGAAAAGTCCTGGGTAAACACAGCGCAAGGATCTCGTGCAGATCCGGCTCGGCTGTTCCATGTTTATGCTTTGTTAGCGCTCGCAGGAAGAACAAATTGCACGTCGGGGGTGCTCTGCCATCCATGAAATCACAGGGAGCTCAAGGACATTCCCTGCCTTGGGATGGTGGGGCAGGAACAGCCTCCAGTGAGCAGGAACGCGCGCGAGCAGCCAAAACTCCGCATGCCCAGCCCACAGCTGTAACTCCGGGGTTCTGTCTGAATTCCTGCTGCTGTTGTGCATTCCTGGCTCGTACAAAATCAGCACAAACATCTTGGGAAGGACTTGTATCCACAGGGATCAAAGCCTGCGAGTCCGCAATCGGGATGATAACACAGGATTGGATTTCAACAACAAGGAGGAATTGTTTTGAGGGGCTTTTTTTCCAAAGCCCCGTTGGAATTTGAAGGAACACCAGAGTTGCATTACATTGATCTGGGGCTGGACTCCGATCTGAACTAGATCTGAAGATCCATAGAAATTTATGGAGAAAATCCCACTGAATTGCTTGTGCTGTGGCTCAGAGTGAAATGATTTCTAGTTGCTGTTGGAGAATATCCTGCAGACAAAAAGATTTCCTTCTCGGTTTCTGGAGGTTAATTATGGAGATTCCTTACAGAGGATCAGCAGTGCCAGTTGCTGGGGAGACAGGAAAAGTATTTGTTATAGGCAATTCTAGCCTGGAGCTGCATAAAAATCTTCTGACAGGATGGTTTTCCATCAGAAATATTGATATGCTGAAGGCAGCTTGTTTTGCAGAACTTCTTGGATTTCAGTGGAATTTGGTATTAGGAACTTGCTGAGATGAAATTCTCTGCTAAGGTTGCAACTTTCAGATTTAACCTTTTTTTTTTTAAATGAGATATTAAATTCCAAGATTTATTTATAATGTAGTTTCTGGAGATGGATAGGAAATGAGAAAACTTGGAACATTTTTAGTCAAAGAGTGGAGTTCATTTCGCAAGGAATTTTGAAATCCTTTTGCTTGAATCCCATTTTGGGCTGGAAAAAACGAGTGCAATTGTGTAATCCCCACTCCTCACCCAGCTCTGGCCGATCCCAGCGGGTGCTGGGGGCCAAGGGCACTCTGGGAACAGCTTCCAGGGAAAAGTGCAGCGGATTAGGTCAGTACTGCATGTCCTTACCCATTCCTCTGAATTCCTCCCGCTGCCCTGAAGGCACGGCAGCTTGGAATTATTGCTGAAGAGCACAAAACCCAGCGAATGAGAAATGGCACTTTTTGGCTGCGGTACCACCAAGGTGGATTCGTTATCCCGAGGAAGTTCAGAGCCTTTCTCCTCCCCCACCCCTTCGTTCCACCCCAAGCCTCAACTATTCGGTGACCCAAAGCTTTCCTGGCTGCACACACATATTTGTAATTCCTGCCCGTGTGAATGAGTAACAGCAGCACAGACCCTTGGAAGCATTGCAGGAATTTTTTGGGAGCCATTTGAAACTCTTCGCGCGCTGGGGCCTTGATTTTTATTGTTTTCTGCCCCTCAGGCACAACATTTCCCACCATAAAGTTGTGGGGACCAGTTTGGAGCTGTATTTCACCATTTGTGGGGCTGGGAGCTTTTGCTTGGACGGTGCCAGGCTGGGATTAATCCGGCTCTGAGCTGCAGAAAAACCTCAGGAATTTCAAGGGGGAAAAGCAGGGTGGCCATGGGCATCCATGAGGGGAAAGTACCAAGCAGAGACAAGGAGAGGAATGAGGATTGGACTGCCTGGAGCTGTTCTAAAGCAAATACAGACAGGAGAAATCCTCTGGGAGAAGCATTTTCCTGGGATTTGGGAGATGCAAAATCCAGGGGAATGGGGCAGCTAAAAAATAAGAACAGCAAATGTTCCACTTTAGGAAACTCCCAATCGCTGCAAAAGCAAAAGCTGCTCCAGCAAGTCCTCGCTCCCAGATTCCCAGATTTCTAATTAACTCAAACTGTGGAGGCAGCTCCTGCACGGCCCTGGCGAGGGATTGGCTTCGGGAGGAGCCGCTCTCTGGAGCTCTCAGAGCACAAAAATGAGATTTCATCCAAGGCCCCGGGTCAAACAGGACATTTCTGGGTCACGGGGGCCCTGGCCTGGATTTTCAGCAGCTCTGCCTGCAGCCAGCAGGATGAAATGCAGAGCTTTGCTCCCTTTCTCTGCTTCCTTTGTGGCATGTGGAAAAATGAAAATGAGTCGTTTCCAGGAGCTGGAGCTCAGAAAGCACCAGCACGGATGGATGGATGGATGGATGGATGGATGGATGGATGGACGGATGGATGGTGGTGGCAGTCAGCGATTTGGGGCTTCCACACCACGGTGAAAGCCTCTCCCACTCCAGCAGCTCCCAAAGCAGATTTCCCTGGAAAAGTGTGAACATCCCTGGATCACACACAGCCTTCTGAGCGAGGCTAATTAGGCAAGTGTTGGTTGCAGCAGCTTTCACACCCTTTCCAGTCCGAGATTTCCATAGGCAGGGAAAGTTCCTCGCTCTAATTAAATGACTCAGAAGAGCCCAACTGGTCTTCTAACGCATTCTAGCTTTGCTTTTGTTGTCAGGTGTTTGCACAGGAATGATTCAAGGCTGGAAATCTCTTCTTCCTACACCGCTGTTTACTGAATTAAAGAATTAAGGAATTATGGGAAGGCTGCAGAAAATGAGGGCTTCATTTTATTCCCAGCTTGCTGGGATGTGAATTGTTGGAAGGGTTGGAGGGAGCATGCAGGAAGTTGCTGCTCCATCCCTTCACCTCCAGACCCCACAAAGCAGCCAGATCCAGGATTTCTGAGCTTTCAGGAACAGCCTGGCAGCAGGAGTGAGCATAAATCCCTCCAAAACTCTCCTTGGATGCATTAAAAATTAATTCCTTGGCTCGGTTATTTCATCTGGAAGGCAAGGCAGAGCCAGGAGAAGCTGTCCTCAGATAAAACCCTGACATCAGCTCATGGGGCCATCTGGGAGCCTCCGGGAAGCCGGAGCTGAGCTTCCCAAACTTTTGCATATCCTGTGCTCAGCACATCCAGGTGAGCGGCTGCCGGCCGGGAGTTCACGCACAGCTTGGATTTCGGCTGGAACATGTATTTGCAAAGTCCAAGGAGAGCCTCATTTTTTCACCATAAAAGGTTGGGAGCGAAATTCCAGAGCTGAATTAACACGTCCTGCTGCTCCTCGACGTGGGAAAAGAATGCTGCGTCCTCCCACGTCGCTGCTTCCCATCCCAGGGCTTCTTCCCTCTTTCTGACTTGTCCTTGCAAGTCCGACCTTTACTGCCATGAGCCAACAATTAATTAGAAGGTTTTAATTATCCCTCATCAAGAGAGATACCTGCAGAAGCCAGGTCTGGTTCTCTCCGTGCTTACATGGCTTTTCTCCCACTGCATTTTCCAAATAAATTGGAGTCGTCCAGAGTTTTCACAGTTCTGGGGGGAAAACTGGCACAGGAATCTCTTCTGACCTCCTGCTAATAAATAATGATAGGAAGAGAGGATTATCCAGCAGCCAAATGCCTTCCTGAGGGGGCTTGAGGGGTAATTCCTGGTGGGAATGGGATGCCAGTGGAGGTCACCATCCCTTCTCGGTGCTCAGGGTCACAGCACTGCTCTGTGTTTTCATCCTTGTGAAAATCAGCAGGGGGTGGACGATAAATCTTTTCCAATCAAAGGAGCTGGGAATTCAGCTTTGGAATTCTGGCACTTGGGGATTGAGAAGGATGGTCCTGCAACGGTTTTCCCCTGTGGGAATGAGGATGACAGAGAGGGCTGACAATAACTAAACGCTAATTTTAGACGCTAAAATTGGTAAATTTTCATCTTTCTGGAATCTTCTGGTCCAAGAAGAAGAGAGCCTTGCTCTGTTCCTGGTTCTCCTGCCAGTTTTCCAGCGGGATGTGGGGCAAGCCAGTTCATGTCCCCGTGCCTTTCCTTATCTGAGGCTCGCAGTAACTCCCAGGCTCGAAAGGGCACTGGGAGGGCGAATTCGTCACCACCACCTCCCCAAGATCTCTGGTGCCTCCTGGGAGCCTGGGATTCAGCTGGAAAATGTCCTTCCTGGTGGATCCTTGGGTGCTGCTGGCAGGAGATGGTGCTTTCCCATCCCCGCTGCCTGGCACATTCCACGTTTGTTCCCAGGACCAGGAGACTCCAAACCCAAGCGAGCTGATCCCAACACCAGATCTTTTTAGCAGGGAACACCCAGGAAGCAAATCTGGGGCCCGAGGGTCACAGTGCAAACCTAGGATGCTCCAGGAAAACCGGGGGCATTCTCCAGTGCTTTTCCAGAAGGAATGGCAGCTGGGGAAGGACAAGAGGTGGGAGCAGGGAACACAGGCAGCCCCCTGGGCTTGGGCGAGGAGGATGATGGCATTCACACGCTGGCATCCCTTCCCCAGTGCCAGTTTGGCCACACCTGGAGCTTGTGGTTGCTCCAGACAGGCCGGCTCACATCCCTGACTTTCCCAAAGCCACCGTGAATCCAGCCTGGAGAATTCCCCGTTTCCTCGATGGAGGATTTACCGGCTGTGTGAATTTTGGGAATCCAGCGCCTGGTCACCATGGAGAGCGAGGAGCTGCATCTTGTGGGGGTGGCAGCTCCCTTAGGGTGGCAGTGCTGAAGGGCAGCACCACATCCAGAGCCTTTGAGCAGCACAGCACCAGCTCATGCTGGAGAAAACACCTCCAGTTACTGGAAAACCAGGAGGATTTTGCTGGAGTTAAAGCCTCCCAGTGCCTGGAGAAGCTGTGAGGGGCTGCATGGGTGATAAAGGCCCTCAGGAGATGGTGGAGTTGCCCCCACACTGTAGCCGAGGCCACTCGAGCTTAGCAGGGCCACAGGTGGAGAAATCAGCTTGGAAACTCTTCTGAGTATTCCCAAAGGCACGAGGCTGCTTCAACTCTGGGGTTAAGGCCTCAGTGTTCCAGCAGTGTGGGGCTGGCTGGATCCATAGGAGCCTTCCTGGACTGCCCATCCCTTCCCAACATTCCCTCTGGGAGCTGCTGATGGAGCCAGGTTAGGGTTGTCTCCTCTGGATCCATTCATGGAAGCTCAGATCCTGGTTTTAGTGATGCCCCTGCAATGCCAAAAATGGAGGAGCAGCTCCTTTGGAGACATTTCCACCTGAAGGGATTTTTACTCCCTCACTCCTCAATCTTCCTCAGCTTTGCCAAACCACCGTGAATTTTCCACAGGGGATGAGAGAGGTGATCGACAGGGATGTGGAACCAAAGCTGAGCGACTCCCATCATCTCAGCCTGGGGGGTACAACACAATCCAGGCATTTCATCCCTAGAAATCCTCGGGATCCCCATACACCCCATCCCCCATGCTGCTCACAGGGGGTATAAACCAAGGGATTGGGGATGAGCCATGGAAAAAACGGGATTTTCCCTAGGAAAAGCCCAGCCTTCAGTCAGCTGTGACAAGCACTGGGCAGAGGGACATAAGGGACATCAGGGACATCCCGCTGTCCCCGTGCCAGCAGGACACCTGACCTCGTGTACAAAACCATTTCTTGAAGACGCTCTCCCCCAAGCGCAGCGAGGAAAGTGCCCTGGGCTGACAGCCAGGGCGCTGCCGGGGGGATCCCAATCCCTCCTCTTCCTTGCTCTCCAGCAGGTGGGAATCCCCCTCCCAGCCCTGGAGCCCTTGGCATGGGCACATTCCCGGCAGCGCTCCCGCGGGCACCTCGGGAGCTTTGTACTGAGTCACCCCTGAGCAGAGCAGAGATAAGGAAAGGACTGGCAGCCCTCCAGCCCGCACAGATGCCGGCTTATTTTGAACTCCACAAATGATTTCTGTGCTCCAGGAAGGATCCCAACACCTCCTCCTCGTCTCCAAATCCTTTTTAAAGTTCTCCCTTTCTCCCTCTTTCTCCACATTCTCCCTGTGGCGTCAACACCTTCACTATGGGTACCCCAAAAAAAACCCAGAAAAGCCAAAACAAATATTTTGTCGAGAACCAAATGGAGCCAAAGTTCCGGGGGAGGGGGCAAGAAGAGGTTTTGTTTTATCAGCAAACCAAACACCCAGGTCAGGAGCAAAATGTTTTCCCACTTGGAACTGGCTCCTGGAAATGAGGCCAAGGCAGGTTTCATTTGCAACACTCACTTGATGAACTCCAGCGGGTTAATGATGTTGCTGGGTTTAATTAAAGCAGTTTTAGGCAGGCTCAGTCCCTCCTCCTTAGGAAGGGCCCGGTGCTTTGGAAGTGCTGCTGACATCCAGCACCGGAGCCCAGCTTCCGGCTGGAATCATGGAATCGTGACCATGGGCAAGACATGGGGTACAACCCCAAATCCCTGTTCCAGCCCCAAATGCCTGTTTTATCCCCAAATGCCTGTTTCAGCCCCAAATGTGTGTTACAGCTCCAAATCCTGATTCAGCCCCAAATGCCTGTTTCAGCCCCAAATGTGTGTTACAGTCCCAAACCGCTGTTTTATCTCCAAATCCCTGTTACAGCCCCAAATTCTGCTACAGCCCCAAATCCCTGTTGCAGCCCCAAATCCCCCTTTCAGCCCCAAATGCCTGTTCCAGCCCCAGATGCCTGTTTCATCCCCAAATCCCTGTTACAGCCCCAAATCCCAATTTCATCCCCCAATCCCCATTTCATCCCCAAATCCCTGTTTCCACCCCAAATCCCTGTTTCCACCCCAAATCCCTGTTTCCACCCCAAATCCCTATTTCAGGCTCAAATCCTTGCTACAGCCCCAAACCCCTCTTTCCACCCCAAATCCCTGTTTCAGCCCCAAATCTCTGTTTCAGCCCAAAATCCTGCTACAGCCCCAAATCCCAATTTCATCCCCAAATCCCAATTTCCCATTTCAGCCCCAAATCCCTGTTCCAGCCCCGTGTCTGAGGCAGGGACCTGATTGCCCACAGGGTTTTCTCGGTGCCCTCAAGTTCGATTTGGGACACCAGGGCTTCCACATTCTGGTGAGACACAGGGGGGACACAGCCCCACTCCTGCAATTTCTCCTCATCTCTTCCCAAAATTTACAGACCCCAAAGCGTATCCTGAGAGCTTGGGAAGCGTCCAAGTGCGAAAAGCCCTGGTGAGCCCTGAGGAGATGTCCCAGGCTTCTCCCCAGCCTTAAAACAAACCAAACCCCGCGGTGGCCGCTGCTTTCCATGGAAAGCGTTTCCTGCAGGAGGATCCCGAGGCTCCAGTGAGTCACTGCGGGGTTACCTGGCACCTCTGTCCCCGTGGTGACACCACACACCTCATTTCTGGGCTGGCTGTCACCTCCTCGGTCACTCGGACTTCCAGCCCAACGCTGGTCCCTGCCAGGGAAAGCTGAGTGATGGAAAATCCAAGCGGAGCAGCAAATACCCCTCTGTCAAATGTGGGAATGAAGGCTCTGGCTTTATTCTGCATCCCAAAAATTCTCGGCTCCCTGCTCAGACTCACCCTGGCCTCTCAACTGATGTTGGGCTTGATCTTGGACATCTTTTCCAGCCTTAATTTTCTGTGGGTGGGAATATTTTGCCAGAGGATGCTCTGGATCCTGGCAATCAATTTTCCAGCCCAATCCTGCGTCCCTGCTTGTGGATCAAAGCCTTCTGCCAAACTGTTGTTTCTTTGCTTGGAAAATCCACAGAATGTGTTTGATTTCTCCAGGTGAATTAAAGTAGGAAAGGGATAATAATGTCCTAAAAATCAGTGGGATATCCCCGCGAGTTCCCCATCTCACATCCCAATTGCTGCAATGCTAATTCCCAGCAGGATGCCTTGGGGAATGAGTAGCCTTCCCTCTCCAGGACACGGGGATGCTTCCTCAGGGACATAGGCAGGAGCAGGGCTTTAATTCCCATCCCTAAATTTCCCGTCATTAAGTTAATAACCCCATTGTTACAAGGGCACCTTCATTTTTGGAGGCACAACACCCCAGGCTTTCAACTTGGGGGAAGATTTAAATCCCTTTTAGTCAGGGATGACCTTGTGGGACCACGGGAGATCGGGACACGTGACAGAGAAAAGGGGTGACTTGTTCAGTACAGGGGAAGTTTTTAGGAATAAAGGAATTTTTGAAGGGGTTCAACACAAATTCTTTGATAATTTAGATTTACAGCAGCGTGGGGTGACAGGACAAGGGGGATAGGATTGGAAGAGAGTGGATTGTGGTTAGGAAAATATTGTTCCCTGTGAGGGTGGGGAGGCCTTGGAACAGGCTGTGGCTGCCCCTGGATCCCTGGCAGTGCCCAAGGCCAGGCTGGACAGGGCTTGGAGCCCCCTGGGATAGTGGGAGGTGTCCCTGCCCAAGACAGATAAAATAGGATGGGCTTTAATATTCCAGCCCAAACCAGTCTGGGATTCCATGATTTACACCCACCCTCAGTGTGACCATTCCCTGTTTGGCTCAGCAGCCCCTGACCCAGAGCACAGCCCATGTCACACACCCCAGAGCATACCCCATGTCACCCACCCAGAGCACAGCCCATGTCACCCACCCCTGGGGACATCCTGCCCGCTCCCACCGTGGCTCCCCGCATCCCGATTCTCTGTCCTGTCAGGATTTTCCCTCCCAGCCCGTTGCCTGCACATGGAAGAAGGTTTCCCTTGTCACAGCCCAAGCCTGCATCTCACATTCATGCATTTAAAGCACAGCCAGGCTCGTAATTAAATTCTGGAATATTTTAAGCCCTTGTAGTGATTTGAAGGTCTCGGAACTCAGCTCAGCATATGTTGCTCTCGTAGTAAGCTCGAGTTCTGCCAGCTGCCTGCGTGGGCTCTCCCTACAATTCCTGTTTTCCCATCAATGGGCTGCATCCAAGAGCAGGAATCACTCCCAAACGTGGCCCCTTCTCTGCCCAGGAGCAAAACCCTGATGTTCTCCCAGCTAAAGAGACACTCAGAAAGATGAGAACACTCCGAAGCTGGAGTGGTTTAATCGGAGCACGGCAGGAATTCTCCATCTCCCAGGCCAGTGAGGATCCTTTGCTATGGTTACACGAGCCAGGAAGCGAAAACGAAAGGTGGGGGATACTCAAGGGTTATTTTTTTTCTTTTTGAAGCCCAGACGGTTCCCAAAGGCAGCTCCCGAAGCTGTGCAGGAATGTCAACGGGCAGGAAGCGCTCGTGACTCTGAGTACCTGACCCAAACACGTGCCTCACCTTCCTCCTTTTTTTTTTTTCCTGGAAAGGATCCCATCCTCGCCTACCAGCTGGTAAACACTGCTGCTTCCTCCCAGGCTGCAGAGCTCAGCTTCATCCTGGCTTGGGTTTATTCATGGAAGAGATCTCTCCTCCAGGATCAGGGGCAGGGATGCTCCTATGGGATAAGGAATGCTTGGAGTGGATCACTCAAATCCTCACTGGTGGTGCTTGCACAGCATCCAGGGGCAGATTCCCACAATTCCCAGCCCATCCATCGTGGAGAGATGATGGCGTGTGAGGGCTGCAGTTTGGAATAATCCTACTCAATAATATAACCAATAATCAATAATCAATACAAAAATCAAGTATCTATCCAGGTGATGCCCGCCTCATCCCGGTGTCCTCCCACGGCCTCTCCCACACGGGCACGGAGCAATTCCCTGGTGTTAAAGCCCGCTGGGAATTGTTGTGAAAGTGCCTGGAGCCAGGGGCGAGTGCTTTAAACACATCCTCAAAATCAGGGACATTCCCGGAGTCATCCCAAAAACCCAGAGAGCTGGGAACCCGCCTGGAGTCAGCCAGAGCATCCACGCCCTCCTGGCCGAGCATCCCTCAGGCTTCAGGGCTTTTGTGACACCCTGAATCTTTTGTTGGGAGAATTCCCTGTTCTGTTCCTCCCGGATGGCAGCTGGGCCAGCCCCGAGGGATGGGGGGCGGGGAGGTGGCGGTGTCCCATTCCTGGGATGTGCCGGGATGGGCAGCACGGCCCCGGCTCTTCCCGACGCCCTTGGGTGTGAAATTTTCCCAGAGTTTGTCAGGAAACTCTCCGTAGCCGCTTTTTTTTTTCTTGGAACAACTCATTAACGCCGAGCGGAAATCTGCAGGCTCCGGGCCAGGTTTTGTAATGCTCCAGGAGCAACGCAGGGACAGGAGGTTTGCATGGAAAAAACCCCAAAATTGCAGCAGAAACGATAAACTTTGAGCTCCCTGCGTGTACAAACATCACCTTTGCTCCGCTCCGCACGCAGCAAAAGCGGTCTGGAGAAACCACGTGGCCACGGGTTGTCCCAAAATAACTTTTTTTGTGGAACATCCACCACGTGGGATTGCTGGCGGTGTGGAAATCGCTGCTCTGGAGGGCTGGGGAAGGCTCTGGAAGCAAAAATGTTGGATAAGTTCAGCCCTCCCCACGCCAGCCCTTCGGGTTCTGGGCTCCCACGCATCTCAGCTTTCCCCGGGAGAGCTGAAAAGAGGGAAAGAGGGAAAAACCAGCCGGAATCTTAGCACATTTCAGGGAATAAAGTGAAAAAACCCTTTTTCTGTCAGAGTCAGATCCCATTCATGCTCTGCTGTAAATCCGCGTGGGAGGAGGAAACCCTGGAGCTCCTGGGGGCTGCCCGTGCCCAAGGCATGCAGGAAGAGCTGCCAAAATCCGTGGAACGAGCGTGTCCGTACCCCACCCAGCGCTCCCAAAAACTGCTCTTTTTGTCCACCTCACCTTTCTATTCAAATTCAGCGGTGCTAAACCAATATTTATTCAGTTTTTTCCTGGTCAGGAGCCACTCCCTGCGTGCTGATATTTAAACGACGTGTTTGCTACCCTGCGGAGCTGTGGCTGTGCGTGTGTCTGAGGAGGAGAAAAGCTGCCAGGGATATTTTTAGCCGCGTGTTTTTCTGCAGAGCCGCGGCCCAGAAGAATTTTCGGTTCATCCCCGCCGGGGGACTCAATCAGTTTGGGTGAGATGCTGAGCTGAACGTTACCAGCCTGTGCAATACGTTCATAAACGGAGTGATCCAAGCACTAAAAATTCCAGTCTGGCGTGAAAATCCTTGGAAGCAGAGCAGAGACTGGGCGGAGGGAGCGGGGAAGGTGGGAGGGCATTGGCTGGGGACAGGTTTGGGACAGGCTGGTGTCACCCCTGTGCCTGCTCGGAGCTCCCAGGACTTTTCCGGGATAAAGCAGCCGTGAGGAATGTTGCACATCCCTCTTTCTGTGTGTGCTTCCAGCCTGGAGAGGGGTTCTCCTCCTCCGCTGCCCTCTTATCGCTTACCAGAGGAGCCTGTGCTCAGCACTGCCCGGTTGGGGACACTTGGGAAGGGTCAGAATCTCTTCTGCTGCCTGCTGGGGGGGACGGAATTGGGGTGATTTGGCACCTGAATCCCCGAACCCACCACATTTCCAGCACTCCTCAGTGCCCAGCACAGCCCTGGGCAGCAGGGATGCGCTGCTTTCTCACCGTCACCTTTTTGGGGGGTACCAAATGATTTCACTGATTTATTTTCTACCTTGCAGGACTGTGGGAGTCTGCCCTGCGCTGCTCCACGTGCCACCAGCTGATTTCAGTCCATTTTGAGCTGAAATTCATTTTAAACTGCATTTCCTGAGCACAGAACGCGACCTGAGTGCTCTGCCCTGAGTCCCCTCTTTAAATAACAAGAGGCGGAGAAGGAAAATGCCTTTCCAAGCCTCTGCCCTTCCCCTCCCCTGCAGCCCGGGGTGTTTCTGCAGCCACCGCCAGATTATTCACGCCTTCGGTATCTCCACCACCTCGGCTTTAGGCTCAGCCCATAAAACATACATATTTTGTGCTTCAGAGGGACTTTTTAAGAAATGTTTTTGGGGTGTCTAGCAAGCACTTCATGTGGATTTCTCCCCAGGAAAGGGATGTGCAGGGAATGGGGACAGGGATGGGGTCCCTGCACTGCGGCATCACCACCGGAGCAACCCCACGATCAATAATTGATGGGTTTGCCTTTTCATTGATGTACTAAACGCCTCTTTTTTGGTGTAAATCGTTTTTAAGAGCCATTAAAACGCAATTACAGCACATTCAGGGGACAAGTCCCTTGGCCAGGACAGCCCCACGCGAGGAGAAGGAAAACATCCGGGAGGAAAATATGGGGCAGAAAACGAGAACCGGTGAGTTAAGGCAGGGCGTGCTCATGAAATGCGGGGGAGGAAACGCTGACGGAGCTTTTTAGCATTGGAAACTCGGTTAAACACGAGCTCAGCGTCGCACAAAATGTGCGTTCGTGTCCATGCTGATGTTCTGGGATGAGAAATATCCCACGGATTGCCAGGAAAGGTGGGGCACAGAGGGTCAGGCGCTCCTGGGGGGGCTCAAGGTCCCGTGGGATAGGGAGGGAGTTTTGGTGAGGGAATCGCACTCAGGGCTCACTCGGGCTGCAGCAAACAGGGATGCAGGCATGGAAAACCTGCACTTGGAGCCTCCTGTTCCCGATAAAGGCCTCTGCCAGTGACAGATGTGCAAAACCATTTCACCAACGTGCTCCAAACCACTTCCAAATGTTTTCCAGGCTGGAGCAGAGCTGCCCAGGCTGCCACAAGTGCCACCGAGCCGGGGAGCTGCCCTCGCTCCGGGCACGCTGCCCAGCAAACCTGCTTCCTCTGCTGTCCCAGCAAATTCCTGCTGGGAAGAGGATGCTCCTAAATGGAACAGTGAGGCATCGCCCCTGCTCCCCTGCAGCTGAGAGAATGCGGTGTTTATTGTGTTTGATTTTGCTGGAGTCATTTCCGTGGCTGCTGAGCCTCCCTGAGGCCGGCCACCCACTGGGGATGCAGCCACCTTTGGTCATGTATTCCGTGTTTCCTCGGGAATCCGGGAATGGGACACAGCCCGCTATTCCCAGCAGCCTCTGCTGAAGGCTCGGACGTGTTCCTGGTGCCAGGGACACCTGGATGCACATTATGGAGCTATGGAGAAACATTCCTAATCCTGTCTCACCAGCATCGTCCTCCCAGAGCAGCCACCGTGACTAAAGGTGAGTTTGGGATTGCTCCAAACTCCAGCTGGCTCCATCCTGGACCTCCCTTCCAGCTGCAGCAAGTTCCCAGTTTTTGCAGCTCCATGAGCCCCAAATCACTCCCAGGGTGGGATGTGGGGTCCCCCAGAGCTGCCACTGCAGGGGGGATGGTTTGGGTCCTGCTCCCTGTGCCCTCCTGTTTGGCTTGTCCCAAATTATCCCAAATTCATTCCCACTCAAACTCCGGTGAGATGTGGAGTCCGGGAAGGGAGCCCACGGTGGGGTGGCCCTGATGATGGTGAAAGCTCCAGCACCGTTCACTTCACTGAGGCTTTTTTTGGGGTAGGGATGAAAAATCCAGCTCCTTCCCAACTTGTGTTCATCTCCACTGCCCTGACCCGGAATTCCACGTTTAAAATAACTCCATTCTGCAGGAACGGCGTCCTAAAATACACACCTGACCTACTTTATCCAGCTCCCTTCCCAAAATGTCATCCCACAGCTTGAGGAGCGGGATCTGTGGAGCAGGACACGGCTGGGGGTCAAGCTGCTCCTGCAGCAGCCTGAGGGGAAGGTGAGGCAGTGATTTCCTTTTCCCTAAGGATCAGCGCGGGAATTGGAGCTTGGCAGGAAATCCAGCGTTGGGGTTGGGTTTGGGGACACACATGGGGGATTCAGGACTTGTCCAAACCACCCAGGAATGCAAACTCCCCGCTTGTTAATCCCTTGGGAATGGTCTGCTGTGAAATTCCTGGGCTTTCTGCCTCCCAGCCAATCGTCATCTCCCAGAACTGGGAATGCCACATGGAAAAAGCTCTGGAAAGGGGGACAACAGCCCCCAAGCCAAGGTTTCAGTGCCAGGCATGTGGCTTGGGACATCTGACCAGTGTCACCTCCCTGGACCCCTCTCAAAGTCACAGGAATCCGGTTGCTGCTCATGATCCATCGGAAATCCAGGGCTCCTTCCCTGTGTCCCAGCCAGCAGCACCACCCTGGACTCAGAATCGGATCCATGGACATCAGGACAATGTTTACATCCCGTTTTTCCTTCCATTTCACTCCCATTCCAGAGGTGAATCCCTCATTCCTGAGGGTTTTAAGGACCTCTGACCAGTGCCACCTCCCTGGACACTTCTCAAGGCCATCAGAAATCCAGGGCTCCTTCCCTGTGTCCCAGCCAGCAGCACCACCCTGGACTCAGAATCGGATCCATGGACATCAGGACAATGTTTACATCCCGTTTTTCCTTCCATTTCACTCCCATTCCAGAGGTGAACCCCTCATTCCTGAGGATTTTAAGGCCCTGCTGAGGTTTATGGAGCGTTTTCCCCCAAGCTGCAGGAAGGAAATGCAGCGCTGTGAGGAGCAGAAAAGACACCCAATCTGCAAGGATTGATGAGCACATCCAGGAAAAAATGACGGATTTATCCAGGTTATCCCGTTCATCCGCACCCAGGAAGGAAATTAATGAAGCTCCCAGAGTTATTCCCGCTAATTGATGACCTATTAATGGCAATAAAGCTTTAAGAAAGCACAAATGTGCTCGGTGGAAGGGCAGAAGTGAGTGGCTCTTGGTGGTTTATCCTGGTGATTTGGGAGGGGGGAATTACCGGGAATTTGATCCCTGCTCCGAGGCCTGCTCCGCATGTTAGCAGGGAATGGCATTAAAATGAATGCTGGCACTTACAGATGGTGATTGGGTAATTAAAGGTTGATTAAACCAATTTTATTTAAGAAAAGGGATGAGGCAAGGAGCTGGGAAATGATGGAAAAGCGGAGCAAAGGTGAAACTAAGGATAATTCGGGTTGGCTTTGGAACGTAATGGGATTCTTAGGGAATTCAAAGGGAATGCAGGAGATTGGATCTGTCTGGACATCAGGAAAAGGAGGGCACAGGGACAAGGAGGGGATAATGAAAGCAGGTAAGAAATTGGGCACGGGCAGGTGACAGCGAGAGGAGCCAATTCCTTCCAGATCCACATGGAAAACAACGTTGGATATTTCCATCAGTGACCATAAAGAGAAAGAAGTCTGTGGAGGGGGCGTTTGCTGCTGAAATTTCCTGATAAATTCTGCTGAAGGCACCAATCTTAGAGGAAACGTGGACCATTTGGAATCTTAAGGACGGAAATAAAGCACTCGGGATCTCACAGGGAAGATTTGAGCTGTGTGGGAAGAGTGGGAATTGGTTCAAAAGGATGGAGGGGGAGAGTTCTGCCTGGCCACGAGGGTGAGGAGATCCCAGGAGGTGCACAGGAATCTCACTGACCTGAGATGTGGGATACAGCTCTGATCCAGAAAAAATGAGCTGGCCAAGTGCAGGACAGATTCCAGGATCTTGGTGCGTTTAATCCACCAAAACCTCAGGAAAGTCATGTGTGAGAAAATCTCTGAAGATATTTAAGGGCCAGATACGAGGCAGAGGGGAATTTCTCCCAGGGGGAACCGGAGGAACCCTTCAAGATCTGCAATCAAACCATCCCAGAGGTTCCAAAGGCCACAGCTCTGCTTTGGTGGCCACTTGGGAAACCGAGGAGCCACCTCTGCTCGAGCCTGGGTGACTCCATCCCCAGGGGGAAGGAGGAGAGGGTTTGATGTGGTGCCTGCAGGAGGAGAGCCCTGATAAAGCCGGGAGCCTTCAAGTCGGACCAGAAAAACCTGAGGTGCTGGCACCCACCCTGCAGCTGATCTGATCCCGCTGGGATAACTGGGGCAGGAGGAGGGACGGGAGGGCGGGATGGTGGCCAGGATTTCTTTGTTCCCACGGGCAGCTGGGAGCAGATGAGATCAGCACGGAGCAATTGGAATAACGATTGTGTCTGAGGCTCCTGAGCCAGTTCCCTCCTTCTCCTGTAGCAGCATCCCGGGAGCTGGGTTCTAGGTGCTGCGGATTTCAGTAACTGGATGATTTTGGAGACTGGGAAAAAAATTGAGGAATGTGTTGGTGATAAATCATTTGCTTTTTTTCCATGTTTTTTGCACAGCAGCAGAGCAGAGGAAAAGAGGGAGGATTCTCACGTTCTACTGAGGCCCTACCAACAGAGCTGCTTCCAGTTCTGGAAACCCCAAAATAAGGATGTGGAGCTGCTGGAGCAGATCCAGAGGAGCACATGGAGATGTTCTGATGCTCTGGAGCCAGGCTGGGAGAGCTGGGAATGTTCACCCGGAGAAGGGAAGGCTCCAGGGAGAGCTCAGAGCCCCTTGCAGGGCCTGAAGGGGCTCCAGGAGAGCTGGAGAGGGAATGGGGACAAGGCATGGAGGGACAGGACACAGGGAATGGCTTCCCAGTGCCAGAGGGCAGGGATGGATGGGATATTGGGAAGGAATTCCTGGCTGGGAGGGTGGGGAGGGGCTGGGATGGAATTCCCAGAGAAGCTGTGGCTGCCCCTGGATCCCTGGCAGTGTACAAAGCCAGGTTGGAGCAGCCTGGGACAGTGGAAGGTGTCCCTGCCTGTGGAACTGGATGAGCTTTAAGGTCCCTCCCAACCCAAACCATTCCAACATTCCCTGAATTTGGCACAACCCCCAAAACCTCCTCACTGGGTCCCAGCCAACCTCGCCATGTTTTCCCTGCCCCAGACATCAAAGTTCCCCATCAGAGTGGCTGAGGGGGTGTTTTCCCACATCTCTCTGTCTCTCCACAGGGTCGGGGTGGAAAAACCAACCCTGGTGGCTGAATTAAAATGCAAAGCCCAATGGAATCGTCTCAGCTTCGTTAGCAGGGCTAATTAAGAGGAGCCAATCAAAGTCCCCTTTGCAAAACACGCATTAACAAACCAGGAAGTGCAAAAACAACCTGGAAAGCAGCTGTGAGTGGTTCCAAAGGGAGAGCCGGGAATGCAGATCCCATGGAGCCCAGCTGAGTTTGGGAACGAGCTGGAATTTCCACGTGTTTGTGTCCCAACGGCTGAGTTGGAGCTTCCAATTTTGAAGCCTGTGGCTTTTGAGCCACCACAATTCCAGCTCTGAAACCCTTTGATTCCACCCAAAACAACAGCGGGAAAAGCACTGGGAGAGGAGGAATCTCAGGAGTTTTACCCAATACATTGAAATCACTGTGGGGGTGGAAGAGATTGAAGGGCTGAAGGGGTCAGGCAGCAGCTCCAGGCTGGGAGATCCCGATTTTCCTGGCTCAGCTCTCCGTCCCTTTGGAGATGGGTGGGATGAAGGGTCTGGTGACATGGGGAGGCAGAGCTGCAAAGGATCCCTTCGGGTGGGAATGAAAACTCCTGATCCAAACCCTGGAATCCAAACCCCCCGCAGGCTTGGGAGACACAGCAGCGACGCCAACGGCTGGAATCTGCACCACGGGATGCTCGTGCTCCACGTCCTCCCAAAAGCAGTGGGAATGTGGAGTTTGGTTGGGATTTGAAGCCTCCTATTCCTGGTAGATCCCTGAACCAGGATGAGAGGGAGGGTGGAGAGGAGGAAAAGCCATCCCAAAAAACCCGGGTGCAACAAACATGGTGGGGCAGCAGGGAAGGGTTGGGAACAGCTCCAGGCTGGGAGATCCCTATTTTCCTGGCTCAGCTTTGCTTCCCTTTGGAGATGGGTGGGATGAGGGGTCTGGCTGGGCTCAGGGGGACCTGGAGGGACAGAGCTGCAAAGGATCAGCTTCAGGTGGGAATGAAAGGGATCCAAATCCAAACCCTCAATTCCCCTCCTGGAAAGACAGAGCTGCAAAGGATCCCCTTTGGCTCGGGAATAAAAGCTCCTGATCCAAACCCCCAAATCCCATTCCCTATGAAAACACTGATTTACTTTTTAAAACATTAATATCAATATTTATATCCACTCTCCTACATTCCACAATGAACATTCCTGACTGTGCTTTTTCCAAGAGATCTTTGGGAATGAGGAGGAATTTGGCCAGGCCAGGACAAGCCATTCCTGCCCCAGGAGCTCATCTCCTGCTAGAGGGATTCAGGGATTGCACTCCACATCCATCCAGAGGATTCCAGGCTTTTGGGATGATTTTTGTCCCTTTGTGGCTCAAGAATAACGGAGTGGCGAGGGTGGGACAAGAGGTGACAAACGAGGGGCCTGGAACGGAGCAGGGCCAGACGGGATCCCACGGAATTCCCGCCCCTCCGATAGCTTTGGGCTCTTGCTCTGCCAAGGACAGGGAGATGGAAACTGGGAGAAGCAGCCTGGAATACGAAATAGAAAATAGGGAAAATAGAAAATGTGAGGTGAAAAACATAAAAGTAAAGATAAAAGAGAAAATATGAAAATGAAAAAAATAAAAATAAAAAATAAAGTAGAAAATAGCAAATAGAAAATAGCAAATAGCAAATAGAGCAAATAGCAAATGGAAAATGGAAAGCATAAAATAGAAAAATGAAAATAAATATGAAATAGCAAATATATCAAATATAAAGCTCAAAAAATAAATGATGAAAAATAAAATACAAAACATAAAACATAAAATCTCAAATATAAACTATAAAAAATATAGAATGCAAAATATAAACCATATAAAAATAAAATAGAAAATATAAAAATAAAATAGAAAACACAAAATACAAAATACAAAGTAGAAAATATTTTTAAAATTATAAAATATAAAAGAATATAAAATATAGTGTTCAAAGAATAAAATATAAAATATAATGGCCAAATATGAAATATGAAATATAAAATATGATTTAAAATGTAAAGATTCAGATCACGGGAAGGGAAGGAGGAAAAGTTTTGCTTTTTTCCCATTTCTTTCCAGGGTTTGGCACAACTCGGAGGGATCTGCTCGGGTGCAGGGGAGGGGTGCGGGAATAACGAGCTGTTCATTACCAGTCCCAGCCCCCCCGATGGATTCAGTCTCCGGGTGACGCTGCCCCTCCCTGTTCTCCAGCAGAGAATTCCCAAAGCATCGTTTCCCCCTCAGGGAACTCCTTTATCCAACTAAAATTCGGGATGAGGCAAGAGACACAAACGGGGCTGAGCACCCGGCAGCTGCAGCTCGGAGAGCGATTCCAGGAGGGAAAATTCCCGTGTTTTGATGGAGTTCCGCCCTTTAATCCATCCTCTGGTGTTAAACCACAGCCCGGGTGCTGAGAGCTGCAGAATTTGTGGGAAAAGGCTGTGGAAAAGGGGCTTTTCCAACCCGAATTCCATGATTTCTCACGCCTGCAGAGTGCTCAGCTCTCCAGGAATTTTTTGGGCTCTGGTTTAGCCGTGGGCAGAAACAGGGACACGAGGAAAATGTCCCTTGGCAGATCCCGGGAGTGTCCCGGCATCCCAAAAACCCAGCGAATCCCGCTCCCGCCTTTCCCAGCTCCCTGCCCTGCAGCTCCACTTGGCTCCCTCGGGACGAACGGGAAAAACCTTCCCAAAGTCAGCCTCTTTCCCTGATAATATCAGAAAAATCGCTCCCAAGCCCACGAATATCCATTTCTCCAGGCAAGGATCCAAAAGCTGCCCTCGGGAAGAGAGGAGGGAGCAATTCCCAGTTATCCCTGAGCAATTCCCAGTTATCCCTGATCCCGGGGCTCCGCTTTCCCCACATTGATGGTTGGGATGAGAGCACAATCCCCCACATCCCTGGGCCAGGAGAAATCCCTGAGCTCAGCTCTAAATCTTTGGGAAGGGAGTTTTCCAAGCTGTCACAATCCCTTCCATGGCTGGGAGAGATGGCTTGAAGTTGGTTTTCCTTGGAATTTTAATGAGAGGGGGGAAAAAATAGAGGAAAAACCAGGAAAAAACGGAGGGTGATGTCATGAAATCCCACGTCTGGTTTTATGATCTCAAATTTCAGCAGCTTGTTCAGCTGGGAGAGTTTTATTTTCTGTGTGAACGGAGAGGTGGAGGCAGCACAAATATAAAGGCAGAAATAGAAATAAATGGAAAAATGAAAATAAATCAAATGGAAATGAAAAAGTATTTTTAAAAAAGATATAAAAAATATCGAGGTGGAGGTAGCACCACCTTTGGACACAGTGTGGAATATTTCCCCGTGAGAAATGGGAGTAAAAGGAGTGGCAAACCATATTTTGGTGATAAAACCTGGGAGAAATGGGAATAAAAGGAGTGGAAAACCATATTCTGGGATTCTGTGATAATAAAGCAAAATTAACACATCCCCTAATTAACTTCCCTTTATTATCTCAGAGCTGTGGGTGTTTGTGCACCCCAAATCACATCTGAGGGTAAATGTGGTGGGATTTATTTTTGGTGTTGATCAGAAGTTCTGGTATTGATCAGAAGTTCAGGTATCGATCAGAAGTTCTGGTATCGATCAGAAGTTCTGGTGTTGATCAGAAGTTCAGGTATCGATCAGAAGTTCAGGTGTTGATCTGAAGTTCTGGTATCGATCAGAAGTTCAGGTATCGATCAGAAGTTCAGGTGTTGATTAGAAGTTCTGGTATTGATCAGAAGTTCTGGTGTTGATCAGAAGTTCTGGTGTTGATCAGAAGTTCAGGTATCGATCAGAAGTTCAGGTGTTGATCAGAAGTTCTGGTATCGATCAGAAGTTCAGGTGTTGATCAGAAGTTCTGGTATTGATCAGAAGTTCAGGTATCGATCAGAAGTTCTGGTGTTGATCAGAAGTTCCGGTATTGATCAGAAGTTGTGATATTGATCACCCCGCAAAGGTCAGCAGCCTTTTAAACCAGAGCCTTTCCTCTTATCCTCCAGTGGGCATCCAGCTGAAATCCATAGGAAAGCTTGGAATGACTGCAGTGGGATTTTGGATCAAGTCCTGAAGTGAATAAAACCCCGAAGCAATTATTTCTGAGCAGAAGGAAACGCTGACAGCCAGAGGAGCCTCCACCAGCACCGTCAGGGGCACATGAGATATTCCCTGTAGGAAAAGCGCAGCCCTCTCCTGTTCCCTGGGATAAATGGATGTGGGAAGTGCTGGAAGGAGTTGGATTGAGGTGAGTGGGAAATCTTCCAGTGCAAGTTTTTATTTAAAAAATACTTTTTTTTTTGTTGTTGTTTCAAGCTTGAAAAACCAAAAATGTCCAAGTGCATTGTGTAAGGAAATGATTCCGGCCTCTAATAGATGATTAAATAATAAATATTAAATTCCTCTCTTCATTAATGTTTTTGTCCAAACCACTGTTTTCTGGGAATTTCAACCAGGAGAATTTCCCCTGGAAAAGGGGGAGAATCTTGAGGCTTTTCCTCAATTTCCTGGAGAGAAACCAGGTGTTCAGAGCTTTATCTACAAGTCTAATATCACCTGATAATCTAAAATAACAGGGAATTTATAAAATTCCAGCCTTCAAATGTTTATATTTCTGTAAAATTCCGAGTGGTGCCCAGAGATGGAAGGACAGGGACGAGGATGAGGAATGTGCCATGGGATGGAAGGACAGAGTGTCCTGTGTGCTGCTCTTCCAGGCTGGAGGGAGTGAGGAGGACAGGACAAAGGAGAAGGCAGGGAAAAAGAAATCAAGGAATTGAGGAAAAGGAAATCAAGGAAATAAACAAAAAAAAAAAAAGGAGGTGAAGGAAAAGCAAAATACAGAGGGACCTGCAGTGAGTGTTGTCCAAAAAGCTGAGTTTTCCACTGATTTGTGCTGGATTTGCCTCCTGGGCAGATCTGAGGGGAGAAATGTCCCTTTCCCAGCTTTTCAGAGCACAAGGAACATCCTTGGAGAGCAAATCCATGGAGAAGAGGTGAGGCAGGGCAGCAAAGCTCTCTGGGAGGGGCTGCCAAGCTCTTGCAGCCGTTTCTTTTTAAAAAAGAAGGAAATTGGTGTTTAAAACTCAAGTCCTCGTGGCGACGCTCAGGATGGAGTGTCCATGCTCCAATCGAAGCAGCTCATTCGGATCTCCTGGCGTTTGCCAAGTTTTTGGGAGCAGCTTGGAGAGGGCTGGAAGTTGGGAAAGGGCTGTCCCAGGGCATCTCTGTCCTGCTCTGATGGCAATTTATGCCCTGAGCCCTCTCGGACCAGAGCAAGGAGCCGGTAAAATCCAGCTCCAACCCAACCCTTCCCCTGGATCCCATCCAGGGAGAGGCAAACAAGCTCCTCCATCCCATCCCAAAGTTCAGCCTCTTGGACAGTGACCTCCTCAATCTTGATTACGTAAAAAATTCCGTGGAAAACCAATTGAAACTCTTCCAGGGAGAGCTGCTTCACTGATATGTAAGAATCCAGCGGCGGGAATGAGCGTTAACCTTGGGATAAAACTTGGGAAGTGCTGGGGCCCTGATAAACCCTAAAATTCCTATAAACTAAACCCCGAAGGCAGCTTAAGGTTGTTGATAAGACAGAGCTTAGTGGCGCTGAGGGGAGAAGGGAAAAACCCTGCATTAATTCCACTTGCTCTTCAATTATCCACAACAAATCCTAAATCCCAGCTTCTTTCCTCAGCTTCTGTCCCCTCCTGGACTGAGGGATGAACAGGACAAACGGTTTAATCCAGAATATTTTAGGAGTTCTGCAGTTGTTTGAGGTCTTTCGGGATAAATTCTCCTGCCCGACATCGGAATGGGAGCGTTGAGGTTTTCCCAGCTTGAGGGTTAATATCCAATTCCAGGCATGCTGTAGGATGGCAATCCATAGATTTCTGCCAGATCCTGAATTATTTGGGATCGGGCTTGCATGGAAGAGGCCATTAAAGTGTTTGGGAGGAACTTTGATTCCCCAGGGACTGTGGGATCTGTGAGAGATCCAAATTCGGGGTTCCCCGGGGGAGCTGTTGTATCCATGACAAGGCACCAAATCCATACAATAAAAAGGAATGAACTTTTGGGAAAAAAACAGATGGAATTTGGTGTCTGTGGGGCATTTTGTGGTGGTGGAGGGCAGTGGGAGCCTGGTGGAAGGGAATTTTGGGGTCAGTGAAAAGCCAGGAATGGTTGGTAGGAAGCGATCCCAGGTGTGAATTCCAGGAATTGGAGCCTCGGGTGCTCCCAACAGAGAGATTCGACTTTTCCATGCCCATCCTGCCCATCCCGGCCCATCGGTGGGAAGCTGGATGCTCCTGGAAAAGCAGAGCACGGAGCAGCCTGGGATTGATGCCAGGTGATCCCAAGACCTTGGCAAGGCATCAGATGCGGGATCAGATCCCTTCATGGATTTTGGATCCAACCACTCCACGGGGCTGAGCTCCCTCTCCACCCCCAGGTGACTCTCAGGGATCTGTTTGGGTTTCCAACCCCACTTTCCCGAGCCAAATCCAGCAGGATTCCCACAGCTCCAGGCTGCTCCAGAGCATCACCCGGTGCTGCCTGAATCCCAAGCCTTGGGATTATGGATTCGCACCCCAATTCTCCCACAAGCCCAACCCCAAAAGCCATTTCCAAGGTCCACAGAGGCCACTGGAATATTTTCTGGGATGCTGGATTTCTCTGCACCGTACTTCATCTCCATGCTCCACAGAATTCCTTGATTTTTCCCATTTTTCCGGCACCATCCCTGTGTTCATTTGCTTTGGGCTCTGCCTCTAATCGCTCCCGTTGCTAATGAGTGACTCCTGGATGCTAATTAGCATCCAGCCCCATCCATGGATATTTTTCCATGCATCCCTAAACCCCTCCTGCTGTTTCACACATTCCATGGAATTATATCCTCGGGAAGCAGATGTGGGGCACGTGGTGTGAGATGCCAGCCTGAATTCCATGTGGGAACGGGTCAGGAATGATTTACATCCCCCTTCAATCCTAAATGACCTTGCTGATGGCATCCATTCATTTTCCAGCTCTGAATTGCGGGAGACAAACCATTCCAGGTGGATCCAGCGGGATGTGCTTCACGTGCTGAGCTAAACACGTGTTAAAAATCCAACTACAAGACAATTTTCCAATTAATAAATTCCGTGGATGGCTGGGAATGCAGCAGGAAAACGCTGCCGTGGCACAGAGCAGATGTTGGACGCTCAGGAAGAATTTCTGCAATCTCTACTCCGCCGCGGGATGAATTTCCAGAAGGATTTTGTGGATCCCAGCCCGCGTGCCCTTGGGGAGGAATCAGAGCCGCTCTTTCCCAGAGTTTATCTTGGCTGCGCAAATGTTTCGGAGCGAGTTGGGGTTGGGTTTCCAGCGGGAGAGCCGCGGCGGGGGCACGGGGGTATTTATGGGGTGCAGCTGCCCCTCCCTCCCACAGGACCTTCACGAGTCTCCCACCATCGGATTTCCTTCTGGTTTTCCAAGGTCGCCTCGGAATCCAAAGGCAGGGAAGGATTTTTGAGGGTGGTTTGGGGTTTTTGTTGTGAAAACATTAAAATTTAACCCTTGCTTTCTGCACGACTTGTCGTCTCAGCCGGGGATTGAGCCAAGAATTATCATGGAATCATGGAATTGAGTAGGAAGTGACCCAAAGGATCATAGAGTTCGGCACAGGACAACCCCAAAATCCCACCATGTGCCTGAGGGCGTTGTCCAAACGCTCCAAGGATATTCCTGGACCTTAGGAAGGTGGTGGGAGATCCAGAGCTGCTGCAGATGGCACCGGCCTCTCATCCCACTCCAATTCCTTCCCCTCATCACTCATCACTCCCAACATCCGCGTTTCTCCCCGTGATCCGCATCCAAAGCTCTTCCTGATATTTCAAGCAGCTTTCTCTCTACCTCCTCCTTGCTAATTCCCCGTCTAATTTTAAACCTCATCCATAATGGGAGCTTTTCTCTGCTTCCTCCGTGTGTCACCACATTTTTTTCTCTGCATTTTTTCCATTTGCTACCAGCTCCTATTTACATCCGTGTTTGGAAGAGACATGAAGCAAAACTTATGGCCAACCCCAAACTATTCTATAGAATCCAGAGATGCTTCCCAGTGTGGAGAGTTGCCCAGGAAAGGAGCTTGAAATAAAATTCCAAAAAAAAAAAGCAGAGGATGCATTCAAGTGCTGCTCGAATCCATGAGCTGGGTGTTTTGGCAGGGCTGAAAGAGCTGACAGTCAGCAAGTGAGGAAAGGGATTAATTCTGGCTATTTAATTAGAAAAATATTAAAAACTAGGAGTATATGAAAAGATTAAATTCAATATTCAAATATTTTTTCATGCTCTACCAAACAGAAGAGCCCCAGACTGTGAAGGCTGAGATAAAATAACATTTCTGAAGTTCAGGAAAATTAAGGAAGTTGTTACACAACAGCGTCTCCCGATGTCGCAATGGGATCCCCACCCAAGGCTGGGGGAAGTGGGCACCCAGCCAAGCCTGTGGGCTGCATTCCCTGCCCAGCCGGCTCCTTTTCCAGCAAATAAACGGAGTTCGCTCGGCTTTGACCTTAACTCACATTTTAATTTATTTTTTTTTTAATAGGAAGTCGTCAGAATGGTCCAACTGGCAGGTCAGCGAAACATCCCCCAGCTGGGGGCTGCTCTGACAGAATTATGGATTGCAGATGTTGCCTGGGAGCTGTTGGGATTCTGAGCGGGGCCAGGAGTCCCTGGGGTGGCTGTGGAGCTGCTTCCCAAGCCTTTGGGAAGAGGGGTTTGTTTTCCACTCGAAATGAACTTTTAACCATTTGGGGTTTGCTCTGCGTGCTGAAGACAAGTGACAGAAAGCAGGCGAAGATGAAGCAGAAGATCCAGATCCTGATTCCTCTCTTCCCAGCAGGAATTTCCCCATGGAAAGGGCTGCCATGCATTGGAACTGCTCAGGGAGGTCTGGAGTCCCCATCCCTGGAGGTGTCCCAGGAATGACGGGATGGGCACTGGGGACAAGGTGGGGATCGGGCACAGCTTGGACTCGGTGACCTTGGAGGGCTTTTCCAGCCTCAGTGATCCTGGGGTTCTTCCTGCACACATGGGAAGTCCTACAGAAATGTGGCTTCTGGGCTTGGATGTACTGCAGCACTGGTGGCACCTCAGAACGTGGTGTCAACAGCCGTCATTGGCCATCAGGGACTGGAGAAAGCCAAAGGTTGGAAATTATTTCATTTATGGGGATTATTATAATAACCAACATTCCAGCTGCAAGGATAAAAAGGGCAGGGTCAAATACTGACTTTGGGTCAAATAAGCCTGAGATCAGTCAACTGAAAGGACAGAGATCCTTAAATCAGCTCCAGGAAACTGCCGGAGCTCCAGCCTTTGAGCCAAGCCTAGTTAAGCTGAGTTCTGCAGGTTTTCCACTCCACATTTATTCTCCAGAGAGCAGAGGTGCTCTTATCTCCATGGCCTTGTCCATAATTCAGTAGGGAAAATGTTATATTTGAAGTTATACTTCTTCTCCTTCTCCTCCTTCTTCTTCCTCTTCTTCTTCTTCTTCTTCTTCTTCTTCTTCTTCTTCTTCTTATTATTATTATTATTATTATTATTATTATTATTATTATTATTATTTTCATGTGAAATGCCATTTAGTATTCTGCCCATTTTATCCCCAGAAGCCAACTTTGACTGCTGGAGATGAATTTGCTGTTGAGAAAGGCTCCAAGCACCTCCATGGACAAATCCTCCTGGATGCATTCGCTTCTCCTCTGTCTTTTGATGACTCCCTTGATTTTTATTGTGGCCCTTTTACTTGATTAATTTGAAAAACGTGAGGATTCATTAATCATTTTTGGCAGATCTTTAGAGCTGGTGGACACGACGAACACGGGGACCTCAGACTGGAGATGAGAAGATCAAGAGGGGATGAAGATCCTCCTGCAGTGACATGGTGGAGCTGAGATCCCTGGATCTGTTCAGCCGTGGCAGGAGCCCAGGATTGCTGGGAATGACTCTGGATATTTCTCCTGGCTGTATTCCATGCACGGCTGTCAGCCTGTGAGGGGTCTGGGACCATCCTCTGCCTCGTGTGCCCCTGGGATGAGGATGTGGAGCCAGGATGGGGATGTGGGGCCAGGATGGGTGCGTGGCATGAGGGACTGAATGTCCCAGGAATCCTCTTTTCCAGGCTGTCCAGGAGCTCCACACTCCACTCCTGGCAGTAAATTCCTTTTATTTCCCTCCAACCTCCCTCCCCAGACCTCACATCACTTCCCCCTTCACCAAACAGCCAAGAGAAGACCCAAAGTTTACATTTTTCAAGAGAGCACTAAAATCAACAATTTCCTGTGCTTTTCTTACCCAGAGAACCCGGCCAGGGAGTCAGGAAGATTTAGGGGTAGGAACTCCTGCCCATTCCCGCCTGCATGGGCTGGGAGCTGGGATAATGAGGTGTTCACACTTTCACAAAGCTGGGGGAAGGTGTCAGATCCCTCTCCCGCGGCTGGGCTGGAGTGAGGGTGTGAGGGAACATTAAAGGCTCTGAGTGGAAAACAATAACAAACAGAAAAGGGGAGAAAAGCCACGTTGTAAAGAAAAAGGGGAATAAAATAGAAAAGGGATGGGTGGGACCCGTGTGGTGCTGAGCTCAAAGGCTCAGGGTTGTGTTCAGGGCATGGTGATGTTGTCTCAAATAATCCCCTTTCCATGGGGGTTTTTAGAAGCTGTGCACTCCAGGGAGGGGTTTCCCTCAATTTGTTTTGGAACCAAAACCCCCCAAACCAGGCAGCTCCAAGGTGTGTGAATGAGGAACACAAAAATCTGGGATTAATTTTTTCCAGAGATGTGGAGATGCTGCTCTGGGCACCCTGTGCCAGGGCCTGCCCACCCTCCCAGCCAGGAATTCCTTCCCAATATCCCATCCATCCCTGCCCTCTGGCACTGGGAAGCCATTCCCTGTGTCCTGTCCCTCCATCCCTTGTCCCCAGTCCCTCTCCAGCTCTCCTGGAGCCCCTTTAGGCCCTGCAAGGGGCTCTGAGCTCTCCCTGTGTCCTTCCCTTCTCCAGGTGAGCATTCCCAGCTCTCCCAGCCTGGCTCCAGAGGGGCTCCATCCTCGGAGCAGCTCCAGGGCCTCCTCTGGACTCTCTCCAGCAGCTCCACATTGTTCCTGTGCTGGGATCCCCGAGCTGGAGGCCGCTCTGCAGGTGGGGTCTCAGCTGAGCAGGGCAGAGAGGCAGAATTCCCCCTTTCCTGCTGCCCACACTGGGATCAGCCCAGGGTTCAGGGAGTTCTGGGTGCCAGAGGACACGGCTGGGACATGCCCAGCTCCTGAGACAGAACCCTTGGATGAATGGAGGGAATGAGCAGGAATTCCCCCACCTGGAGCCCAGCTCCTGGTGCTGGGCAGAGCCAGGACAGCCCCTGCCCGGAGTGACAGAGCTGGGGAACAGCAGGGAAGGTGCAGCAGCACTGGGGAGCGCAGCCTGGAGCAAAGAAAAACATTTATTAAGAAATATTGTAACTGTAAATGACCCAGACGCAGAGAAGGGATTTTTTTTTTCTTTTTTTTTGCTTGTTTTCCTTTCAGTTCTCTCCAGTTGGCCCGGAGACCCCTGGCAGCAGCTGGAAACCAAAGAGGTTTGGAGCCTGAGAGGCACATGAGCCCCAGACAGTTTGATTGCTCAAACATTTCTCAAAGATTAGCTTTGTCAAAGCAAGCACCAGGGAGGATAAATCACGTGGCTCGAGCTCAGCTCCGTCCAGGCTGCTCCAAAGAAAGGCAAACTCCAAAGGGGTGAGGAGATGGCAACGAGCTGGAGCAGCAATACCACACGGGAGAGCTTCCCACGTAGATGAGGGGTAAAATCCAGGCAGGCACTTGCCCCATCCAAAAAAACCCTGGCTCAAGGCGTCAGAGAGATGAGCCAGATGTTCCTCTGGTTCAAAAGGACATTAAACCACTATTTTTACCCTAAAAAAAAAGAGAGCAGCTTAGAGGAGCCATCCATTTTGTCAGTGCCGTTTGCAGAAGCCAAGGGTTAAAGTTAAGAGAAAAAAAACCCCAAGTCTGCTGGTGATCCTGAGTCCATCTGACTGTGCTGCTTGCTCCTCTTGTTTATTTTTAAATCCTGAGCTTGGAGCAGGGGGAAGCTCCTTGGAGCTGCTGCTTGTGCCCAGGGACTGCTGGAGGGTTCAGGGCCCTGTGTCCTGCTGCAGGCCCTGCTCCAGAGGGCCAGGACTGGGTTGGACACATCCATGAGGGATTCCCTGCTCCATCCCAGGCTGGTTGAGCATTACAAACAATCCCAGAATATCCTGAGCTGGAAAAGACCCACAAGGATCATAAATGAAACCCCTGGCCCTGCACAGCCACCCCAACAATCCCGCCCTGTGCATCCCTGGGAGCGTTGCCCAAACACTCCTGGAGCTCTGGCAGCCTTGGGAATGTTCCCATTCCCTGAGAAGTCTGGGCAGTGCCCAGCACCCTCTGGGGCAAAAATCTTTCCTTGATCTCCAGCCTAAACCTCCCCTGGCACAGTTGGAAACTGCTCCTTAAGGGAAAAACCATCACAAAGTGGTTTGGATGAGCACCAGTAGGAAACCCCCCACGGCCAAGGGTTAAGGATCCACCCCAAGCATCCAGCCACCTTTCCCAGCACATTCCAAGCCCTCTGTTGTTGTTTTTGATGCACTTCAGTCTAATCAAGCACAGTTTAAACATAGCCCAGCTCTTCCTTTGCTCCTCCAGCCCCAGCCTGGGAGGTTTTTTTCCAGGGCCACATGTAAGAACGATCTGCTTTGCCTCACTTTTATTTATAGCTGCTCTTTGCAACTGGCTGCTTCTCAGTCCCAAGCAAAACCAGGAATTACCCTTAGGAAAGGGAAGGAAACACAGCGAGGGTGGGTTTAACCCAGTTGTTTCCCCAGCCAGCAGGGTCAGAGGCAGAGGATGGATCCCAGCATGGACACGGAGCATAACCTGGGACACCATGCACTTATTTTCCAGCTCATTTTCTGCTCACACCTCACCAGAGGTGAAAATTCTTCTAATTTCTCTAATTTTCCTAATTTTTCTGGTTTTTCTTTTTCATTTTTTTCCTATTTTTTTCCTGATTTTCCCAAGTCAGGAGCACTGACAGACACAAGTGGGTCCATGAGGTTTGACCGGGGGTAAAGCAACCCTGGATTTTGTGCAAATGACTTTGAAAAGATCTTTGCCCACTTTCCATGCACACAATTATTTAAAACCAGTTTCTCTCTAAATATGAGCTGCTACCTTTGGAGGAAAGATCAGCGATCCCAGGTGAAGAGGGGAGATAAAACAAGATTATTTTTTTACACTGAAATGATCATTATTTCGGGGTGGACATGAGAGAAAAGAATTGATTTGCCCAAATTTGGGTATCTTGTGGTGAGGGTGCTCACAGGGGGGTTCAAGACATGAATTTATTGCTGTTTTATTGATCTGCTCAATAAAACCCCCACGAATTATTTGCTTTAATCCTACAGCTGTGGCCAGATGTGCTGCAGAGAGGAAGAGGAAGAGGAAGAAGCTCTTCTTTCCCCAGCCAGAGGTTTGATTCCATGTCCCATGGGACATCCAGGGATTCTTTCCCTCACTGTCACTCAAAATCATCCCCTGAACAGCCCCAAGTCTTTGATCCTATGGAGTGACCCCAAAAAACCCCCAAATTCCTACCGGGACTTAATTTTCTGGGAGGTTATATAAATAATTGGGTTATATCACCTCGTGTCCCAGCTTAGCTAGAGAGAATTCCAGCAGAAAATGAAGTTAAATGGGTTAAGGATACAGCTTTTCCTGGGATGGGATGTTGGGAAAAGCTGCCTCATGGGAAGCAGGGCATGCAGGAAATGGAAGGACAGGATTTGGGAGGGAAAACATGAATCAAACATGGAAGGATTCTTGCTGTTGTCTGTGCAGGGGGAGGAATTGGACTCAATCCTTGTGGGATCCAATTCCAATCCAGGTTATTTCAGGATTCTGTGATTCAAAGAGTACCTGAACAGCAAAATATGGAAAATAAAAAGTATTGTCTGCCTTGAGGGCTCTCCAGTCAGAAAGTGAGTGATTATCCCACCTTCTGGAAGTGTGGGGCAGCCCTTCCTTGGGAAACATGGGATCATCACTCCTCAGGTCCTGTATCCCAGCACACAGAGGCAGTCCAGCCAAAAAAATCCTTTCTGATGTTTAAGATGCTGCAAAAATCAACGTTTTTCCTGGTGTTCAGACAAAAACCTGCCAGAAGTAACTCAAAGGCAACATCTGTCATTTTAAACAGAGAATTATTTAGGCCTCGGAGCTGACCTGAATAGGCAGAGCCCAGATCTGTATTTGGGCCAGGAGTTTTTTCAAGGCCAGGCTGGGATTCGGAGCCGGCCCCCGGGAGAAGCTCCCGTTAATTCCGAGGCCTCCTCCCGGCCCGGCTCCCACGTCATTCCCACGCTGGCTCCGCACAGATCTTTTCATCGAGGATGAAAAGAGAGTGAAGAGCTCTCTGTGTACAGAGATGTTAGAAATGAGTGCTCTCACAGCTGCTGCAGAGACCTACATTCCTCCAGGCTGGACGTGGAGAGGAGGAGAGCCTGGATCCCTGGGCAGGATTCATGGAATATCCTCCTGAGATCCATCCTCACCTGAAATCCAGCTGAGGAATCTCCTGGGGAAACAGCACCAAACCCCACCAAAGCCACCCTGCCCCTGCCCTGGCCCAGCCTGAGGCCGTTCCCTCTCCTCCTGTCCCTGTTCCCTGCGAGCAGAGCCCGACCCCCCCGGCTGCCCCCTCCTGTCAGGGAATTCCAGAGAGGGAAAAGATCCCTCTGGATCCTCCTTTTCTCCAGGCTGAGTGCCCCCAGCTCCCTCAGGAATTCTCCAGCCCCTTCTCAGCTCCGTTCCCTTCCCTGGACTCCTCCAGCCCCTCAGGGTCTCTCTTGATGTGAGGGGAAAATCAAAAAATGGGAGAAAACGTGAGGGGAAAATAAAGTGAGGGAAGTTCGGTGAGGGCTCTGCTGCAGAGCTTTCCCTTCTGGATCCTCCTTTTCTCCAGGCTGAGCCCCTTTCCAGCTCCCTCAGCCCTTCCTGGTGCTCCAGACCCTTCCCAGCTCTGTTCCTTTCCCTGGACAAGCTCCAGCCCCTCAATGTCTCTCTTGTCTTGTCTCCATATGGGAAAATCCTGTGAAGCACAGCTCTTTACAAGGTGCTTCATTCCCTCTGGGAATGAAATCCCAGTTATTTAAGTTGCTCTTATCTGTCCCACTCAGTGCTTGGCAAATCCCAGCCCAGTCCTGTGGCACAGGCAGGCAAAAAACAAAAGATGCTTTCATGATGATCCAGCCCAGTGTGAGGCAGGGAGCAACAGGGAGCTGCAGGAACTGTTGTTATTTGTGTAGGGAAGGTTGGAAAATAGTTGGAGGTATCCAAATGCGAGGAATTCATGACTGGGATTTGCCTCTTCGGCTGGCAGAACCTCTCCCAAATATTCCAGCCTTGCTGTGTACAGGCTGTGATTCACCCTGGAGGAAACGATGGATTTCAGGCCGCCCTGCGCATTTCCCTTGATCCTTTTTGGATCATTTGGACAAACCATTATTCCCTATTCTTTGTTTTGGCCGGGATGAGAAAAAAAAGCAGGTGATTGAATCATTTCCCCTTATCTCCAAGTTATCCCAGCCAAAGCTCGCCCAACTGTCTCGGGAGTGACTTAGTGCATCCAGTTATTGTGCTCAGGGAGGCTGTGGGTGGCTATTTCAGTACATCCAGGGCTTTTTTTTCCCCTATAATTCTCCTTTTCAAACATTTTACAAGCTCCAGAGCGAGGAGGTTCCCAGCCTCCCACTGGTTTTGCAAGAGCCCAGCCAGAGCCAGAGGGTTTCTATTTGCAGGGACTCCAATAATACTTGATTTGAAGGAGTGCAAGGCTGCCTCGTTTTCCGGGAGATGAGAAAAGCTGGCGGAGAAAAGGGGAATAATGGGAAAGGTGGGAAGAGCTCGGTGGTGTTGTACAGGCAGGCAAAGGTGATTCAGAGCTGTCAGGAAATCACTGCCTGCCCCTTGTCTCCGACCCCGGGGAGGAGGGAAATGTCACCCGGGGCATCAGGGGAGGGAAAACTCCTCTTTGATGATTCTTGCCTTCCTTTTCCGTGTATTTCTGTAGGGTTGGAGCATTTCCCTGCAAAGCAGCTCATGGCCTCTCCCGGTGAACCCCAGTGACACCTATGATGGGCATCGTTTGTGGCTCTGATGGGGAGAAAACTAGGAAAATGAGAGGCTGGGATGTCCCCCTGGAGCAGCTGCTTGTTCTCTTCTCAGTTCAATTTAAAATCTCCTTTTGCGGGCTGCCATTCCCTTTATTTTTCCTTTCTTTCTCCATAATTTGCTCCACACTCCTCCCAGCTGATTCGTGCCACCCTACGTTCCAAACCCTTCTGCCAAGGCACTTCCCAAGTTTTGCAATTGTATCCCTCAACTTTTTGAATCCTTCCCGTGTCCCTTTTCCAACAGTTCCTCTGTGCATCCCTTTCCTGTCACCTGAAGCTTTCCCACCCCGCTCCAGTGAAAAATCCCATTAGAATTCCCGCCTTCTTTGCTGGGCTTTAAGCTCAGAGTTTAAATTATTTTTCCACAATAATGGCCTAATCCTTTCTCTTATCAGCATGGCAGATTAATTCTCCCAAGCACGGCTGGTACCTTGTCTTCTCCCTAATTACACAGAGACAAATTTTGCTCCCGGATGAGCGCAGGCTTGGAATCAACAGCAGGAAAAGCCCCAAAGTCAAGCCCTGCTTTGGAGAGCATCTTCCTCCTATCCCAGCTGGCTCAGCCAAGGCAAACACAGAGCATATTGTGTGTCAACTCCAAATATACTCATCCCTCCAGCTGGGATTTAGGGACACTTCCCAAACATTCTCTAATAGCAACGGGATGTGTCAGCTGCAGCGAGGCGCTGTCAAAGCCTCCCTTGAAGCGAGGGCCAACCTGCTTGGCCAGGGACATTTCCAGGGCAGGAGGAGCAGAAATAACTTCCCAAATAATTAGAAGAGCACAAGAGCTGCCGTATTTCAGTGGCACAGTTGGATTGGGAGCTTGCGGCATCCTCGCAGTTTAATTACGAGCTGAAGGTGTTGTTTGTTCCAGTTGTCCTCACACTTTTTCCATGAATTTGCCTTAATTGCCCTTACTTTCATTAACAGCTCGATGATCATTCTCATTATGCAGCCCCAGCCCCAAGGGATGGCACCAGCAGGGATGAACTTTGTGCCAACACAGCCCCAGGAGCTTGAAACACTTTGGAAAAGCAAACCCCTTGTATTTCCCTGGGATAATATCCCAGCACATAAAAGCATAAACATGGGACTCTCACTCCAGGAATTAATTCCTTTAAATCCTCATTCACCTGAAAGCCCACACCAGTCCCTCTGGACTTGTTCTATTTTACCCAGCCTAGAACAGGAATGCCATTTAATTTTTAAATCCTGCCTTTGGATGAGACCAGCAACAATTCCAAAGCCTCTGGTGAATATTCCCCAGTGAAGGCTCTGCAGGCCAAATTTCCCTCCTGCTTTATCCCTGTGGGTGCAGAGGGGTCCCAGCTCAGGCAGCTGCCTCAGAGAGTCCTCGGCTTAAATGTGTGCTCCCTGCTTCCCATGGGATCTGCTTGGGATCAGAGGGATGATTCCATGTCCTGGAAGAGTGAGTTCACCTGCTGGGATGAGTTCTGGATTCCCTGGGTAATCAGTGACCACTCTGTGTTGAGCCAATCAGGCACATCCTACAAATACCCCCACTAATTAACATCCCAATTAACACCTTCATCATTCTTAATGAGCACTCAAGATGCAACAAATCCCTTTATCTCCTTTTTTTTCCCACTTAAAATGACCCTGTGGATGGTGGATCACGCCCCAGTACACGCAGAGCATCACAAACCCACAGCCAGCAGCATGGGTAAATTAATATCCTAATCTCATAAAGATTTTTAAATATTAACTTAAGCTGCTGAGGATGGATTATGGAGTCAGAAACCAATCACCCTTTTCCCCTAAATAACTGTTAAAGTAGGAGAAATATGTCTGGTGTGGGGGGGAATCGATGCTCCATTGCTAAAAGGCCTGACTGCCACGGGAATATTGCTTGGCTCCTGACACCTCGTTAAGTTATTTAACAACATCCCAATTTATTGTGCTGTCCAGGGGCCACAGAAATTCTTAAAATTAACTAGGGAAAGACAAAAGTAAAAATAGGCATTTATCAGCCTCCCTACAGGAAAGGACACACCAAGGAAATGCAAAATACGGGATAAGAGAGGGCTGTGACACAGAGCAAATCCCAAATCTGCCTGGAAATTCCACAGGGAATAACCATGCAATTATCCCAGTCGGGATGGGCACAGAAAGTCTGTTGTGGACTGGTCTGGCTGCTTCACATTTTCTCTCCAGAGAGAGAATCTCGAGCCCTTGGAGCATCTCTGTGGCCTCCTCAGGATTTGCTCCAGCAGCTCCTCTGGGCATCCTGTTCCAGGGTCCCCCACCCTCCCAGCCAGGAATTCCTTCCCAATATCCCATCCATCCCTGCCCTCTGGCACTGGGAAGCCATTCCCTGTGTCCTGTCCCTCCAGCCCTTGTCCCCAGTCCCTCTCCAGCTCTGCTGGAGCCCCTTTAGGCCCTGCCAGGGGCTCTGAGCTCTCCCTGTGTCTTTCCCTTCTCCAGGTGAACATTCCCAGCTCTCCCAGCCTGGCTCCAGAGGGGCTCCAGCCCTGGAGCAGCTCCAGGACCCCCTCTGGACTGTCTCCAGCAGCTCCAGGTCCCTCCTGTGCTGGGCCCCAGGGCTGGGGCAGCTCTGCAGGTGGGGTCTCAGCTGAGCGGGGCAGAGGGGCAGAATCCCCCCTTTCCTGCTGCCCACACTGGGATCAGCCCAGGCCATGGGGGGTTCTGGGTCCCACATGGTCGGGGCATATCCAGATTTCCTAAATCAACACCCCCAGGTCCTTCTCCTGAGGGCTGCTCTCCATCCCTTCTCCACCCAGCCTGGATTTGTGCTGGGATTCCCTGATCCCTGTGCAGGACCAGCACTTGGCCTTGTTGAACCTCAGGAGCTTCACATGGATCCACCTCTCCCCATCCCTCTGGATTTCAGGAGCTGCCCCTCCACCTCCCTACATGAGATTACAACCAGCTCCATCCACCCACCCAATTTCTATTTATTATTCTCTTTTATCACCCAGAACTGGGTTTAAAGCTGAATAAAACATTCCAAATTCAATATTTCCTCTGCCAGCAGGAGAAGCAGGGACGTGACTCGGTCCCCACAGCAGAGCGGGACAAAACCCATTAGTCCTTGATTGCTGTGCAGGTAATAAAAGAGTTTTATAGGGAAAGGTCTGTGCAGGGCAAAGCCAAATTATTGCTGAGCAGAGCCCTGCGAGGTTCTCTCTAAAAACAAACCATTAACATATGCACAATTAGGCTGCCTCGATTGTTATGCCACAAGCAAAATGCAATCCCATCTTGGAATATCTAAACAGCCTTTTAATTCCAGCGAGCCGGCGGGGGGAAAAAATGTGTTAGCATTAAGGGAATGTGGTTTTTTTAATCACATCTAAAAATAACATTTATATAACCACCTACCCTGACATTTCACATCAGCAAGTGGCCAGAACCGCCTCGCTCAGCTGTATTAAAATATGCAAACATCACGGGGTTTTAGCAGATTTTGGTTTCCTGAAAAAGAATTGCAGAGCTCCCAACTTTTGAGGCGAGAGGGAAGTCAGAGTGGTTTCTACTCTGGTTCAAATAAATCATGTGCGATGTGTTCTTCAGCAGGCCAGTGACAGCCAGTGCCTGGGTAATTCAGTCACGGAATGGTTTGGGTGGGAAGGGACCTTTGCTTAAAGGTGTTTCTTGTTAGGATCTCAAGACTGCCCAGAGAAGCTGTGGCTGCCCCTGGATCCCTGGAAGTGTCCAAGGCCAGGCTGGACAGGGCTTGGAGCAGCCTGGGATAGTGGGAGGTGTCCCTGCCCATGGAAGGAGGTGGAATGGGATGATCTCTCTGGGTGTGCACAGGTGAAAAAAGAAAACTGTGGATTTGAGGATCCGTGAGGAAGACTTTGGAGCAGGTGACAAATGAAGACCAGATCCCATTCCAGCTCTGCAGGACAATGCAGCTGCTTTTTTGACTTCTTTTTGCAGCCCCAATTCTTCTGCTCCAGCTAAGAAAGTGCAGGGTGTTCTCTGGGAATGCGTTCTCTGAGATGCAGGAAAACTGAAATGGGGACTCAGTGGTGTTTGACAAACACCCAGAAACCCAGTTCCCATAAAGGAATTTGTAAAACCTTTCCCATGTAAAATGAGGCTTTGGACTCAAAAAGGAGGTTTAGATGGGATATTGGGAAGGAATTCCTGGCTGGGACGATGGGGAGGCCCCGGCACAGATTCCAAGAGAAGCTGTGGCTGCCCCTGGATCCCTGGAACCATCCAAGGCCGGGTCGGACGGGGCTTGGAGCAGCCTGGGACAGGGGAAGGTGTTGGGGTTGGAATGGGGTGGGATTTAAGGTCCTTTCACCCCAACCCATTCCATGATTCTGTGATTTATCCAAGGATAAGGGGCAGCACAAGGCAATGCTTTCCTTGAAGCCCCTCCTGGTGCAACGCTGCTGCCTCCAAGGAGCATTTCCGAGCTGTCCCCATTCTCTGCTGACTTCCTACAAATCATTTGTTACTGAGATTGATATTGCAGTTATGTAAACATCCATTATTTATCTGCTCTGGCCCTTTGAACCGGATGAGTCCTCCTGGATTTCCATTATTCTGTGTCTAAATTAATCATGGAGCATAAAATCAGTCACCATTTATGCGATATGAAAAGAAAAAAAAAGAAAGATGTAAAAATAGCACTCGTGGTGTGGAGATTTCATGCCATGTTCCCTGGGTAGGAACTCTTCAGGCATCCTGCTTTTTTCCTGCAGGCCTGTGAAATATTGATGGCTTTTTGTAAAAGGAAAAAAACTCCCTGAAAATTATCTGTCTCCTCCAGGGAAAGTTGTTCCCTGATCCAGTCACTGACTCCCTCACCACAGGGAGCACAGCAGGATCCCATCCACTTGCACCTTCCCATCCTCTGGCAAATCCATGTCCTGCATCCCACAGCAGGTTGGGACCGGGATCTCTTCCTGGGCACAGCCAGGAGCCTCTGACACCTTCCTGGGAATGTCTGACAATGGAATCCCAAAGGACAACAGGGAAGTGCAAGATGGGGAGCTCCAGGAGGGATCTGAAAGCCTCCTCCAGGAAAGGATGCAGGTGGCTCATCCCTGCTGGATTTTAACAGGAATTACCACTTCTCCAAACCCAAATGGGCCCTGCCACCCCCATGCAGGGAATGGAGCTGGCTGGGGACTGGGATTCAGCTCCAGGCACTTCATGGAATTCCAGAATGGTTTGGGTTGGAAGGGACCTTAAAGCTCATCTCATTCCAACATCTCTGCTGTGGGCAAGGACATCTTCCACTATCTCAGGCTGCTCCAAGAACTTCCAGGGATCCAGGGGCAGCCTCAGCTGCTCTGGGAATTCCATCTCAAACCCTCTCCACCCTCCCAGCTGGGAATTCCTTCCCAATATCCCATCCATCCCTGCCCTCTGGCACTGGGAAGCCATTCCCTGGGTCCTGTCCCTCCAGCCCTTGTCCCCAGTCCCTCTCCAGCTCTCCTGGAGCCCCTTTAGGCCCTGCAAGGGGCTCTGAGCTCTCCCTGGAGCCTTCCCTTCTCCAGGCATCATCCACAATTCCATGCACTTCTCTGCTCCAGCATCAGGATTTGGGAGACACCATGGGAAGAAGGCAGGGATGGGTAAGAAAATGAGATCTTTGGAACAATTCTTTCTCTGCACTGTTTTTATCAGCACTTTTGGGATCCATCCCTTCTGTTTACAGTCTGTGATCAGCAGAATTAACAAAGAGACCACTGAGAAGCCCAGATTAACAATATCACGGAAATAATTAGGCACAAAAGGCTTCTTTTAGGGATCAAAACCTCTGCTGAGTGACCAGATCCTCACTGAGACGTTTCTTTAATTGGTGATGCTCCTCAAGCTTCAGCAGCTGCTTCACAACTTGATCTGAGCCTGGATGCCAGCAGGAGCCAGAGCCACCCTTCAGCCCCCTCACACCCTTTAAGTGAAGGAACAGCCACTCCTGAGGGAATATCCTGGCGATATCCTGCAATATCCCAGCTCCATCCACTCCAGCTATTAATAACTGGCCTTGCTTCCCCTCCAGCGAGCATGGCTGGAAGGAGGAACTTCTCCAAGCTTTAAATAACCTCCTGGATTCCCCCCTCCGGACCTGTGCTCCAGCTGGGAGCAGCTTTCCTGTTTGTTTGTTTGTTCCTTTTTCCTTGCCATGATTGCAGGGAGGAAGGAATTTGGCTCCTACCTCCCCGAAGAGCTCGGGCTTGGAGAGCAATTACTCAGCACTGCAGGCTCTGGTGGAGAATTAAAGGTCAGGGCACATTTGCTGGGGGTTTTTATCCTGGGCTTCCATGGGGTCACAGCTGATGATAAGCACATGTTCAAATCCACGTTTCCAAAGCTGCTTCCAGTCCAAAATGCGGCTGTGAAAATCCAAGGAGAGCATTTTTAACCCTCTCTTTTCTCCTGATTTTACGGAGTGAGAAGCCTTTGGAGCCAAAATCCAACGAGACAGAGGGAGGGTGGTGGTGGAACCTCTGCATCAGGATGGAGGGGGCTCATCCCTGCTGGATTTTAACAGGAATTACCACTTCTCCAAACCCAAATGGGCCCTGCCACCCCCATGCAGGGAATGGAGCTGGCTGGGGACTGGGATTCAGCTCCAGGCACTTCATGGAATTCCAGAATGGTTTGGGTTGGAAGGGACCTTAAAGCTCATCTCATTCCAGCTCTTCTGCTGTGGGCAGGGACACCTTCCACTATCCCAGGCTACTCCAAGAACTTCCAGGGATCCAGGGGCAGCCAATTCTCTGGGAATTCCATCCCAGCTCCTCCCCACCCTCCCAGCCAGGAATTCCTTCCCAATATCCCATCCATCCCTGCCCTCTGGCACTGGGAAGCCATTCCCTGTGTCCTGTCCCTCCATGCCTTGTCCCCAGTCCCTCTCCAGCTCTCCTGGAGCCCCTTTAGGCCCTGCAAGGGGCTCTGAGCTCTCCCTGGATCCTTCCCTTCTCCAGGCATCATCCACAATTCCATGTGCTGCTCTGCTCCAGCATCAGGATTTGGGAGACACCAAATGGGCGTCCAAATGGGGCACCAAATGGGCTCCATGGGAAGAAGGCAAGGATGGGTAAGAAAATGAGATCTTTGGAACAATTCTTTCTCTGCACTGTTTTTATCAGCACTTTTGGGATCCATCCCTTCTGTTTACAGTCTGTGATCAGCAGAATCAACAAAGAGAGCACTGAGAAGCCTGAATTAACAGTATCATGGAATTAATTTGGCACAAAAGGCTTCTTTTAGGGATCAAAACCTCTGCTGAGTGACCAGATCCAGCCACCAATTTTCCCAGGGGCATTCCCTGCCTGAGCATCCTGGGGCATTCCCTGCCTGGGGCAGGATCCCGCCTGTCCTCATCCCACCGTGCCTGAGGTCAGCCGAAGTTTTCCCATCCACCACACGCCAGGATCTTCCTCAGGGTGGAATTCCTGGCTCCGTGGGGCTGGAAATGAGCTGTTGGAGTAGAGCTGGCAGGGGGCTGGGGCAGCTCCTGCCTCTGCTGACGGCCGGGATGCTGCACTTCCAGCGCTGATGGATGGCCCCGCCTGACGGAGCCCCGACCTGAGCTCGGCCAGATGTGGGACTAATTTATTGCACCTGTCCAAACAGAAAACATTCCTATTTTCTTGGGTTCCAGCTTGATGGAGAGGCCTGGGTGTGCCACGCTCAGGTGACCTTGGCCCAGCCTGGTGGGTCTGTCCCCTGTGGGGATGAGGGGACACCAAGCCTCGCTCGTAATCCAAAGATGAAACACGGCAGAAAATCCAGGTCCTTGGAGCAGGAGGCTGAGCTGGGATGTGCAGGAGGAAAGAATCCAAGCTCTGCTTCAGCTGCACGAGGAGCAGCAGCAGAACAGTTTGTGTTTTAATTAATAAGGAAATAATTTGGCGTGGAGCATCTTAATGCGGCTGATTCCTCGCTGCGGCATCAAATCCTGCAGCGGGAGAGCAGCAAGGAGAGCTTCCAGCAGCACAACACAGGCCAGGAGGGATCTGCAGCCACCAGCAAGTGCTGGGCCAAAGCTGAGACTTCAAATTCCCAGAGAGTTCAGTGGGATTTTTGCCTGATTAAAGCTCGAGCCGCAGTCCAGGAATTTCTGTCTCTGCCGCAATCCAGCCAGGCTTTGCGCAGGAGCTTGGGAGCAATCTGTTCCCCTTGATGGAGGTTTTTCTTGGAGAGAATTCAGGTTTATTCCATTAGAAAGGGGTTTAGCCTTCCCTTTTTATGGTGGTGGGAAAGAAAAACCACTGGGTTGTGCCTGAGCTGGGACAGCTCAGATCTCACTTGGTTTTAACCTTCTCTCCTGAAGGGAAAAGTTGCTAAAGGACTTTAAACTTGAGAAAGGACTTTAGACCTGAGAAAGGAACTTCAGAAATTGTTGTTCCTTGTAATGAGGGCCAAAGGATCTCTGGGAAGTGAAATAGGATCATAATGAGGTGAGCACCTTCCTTTTGCCAGGTCAAGAAATTGGATAATTCAGCTGGAATTTCAAAGGGAGGAGCAATTGGAGGAAGATGAACTTCTGACCTTGTAATTACAAATCAGAGCTCGGCAGAAGGTGGGTGGCATCCTGGCCAAAATTACACGACAAAAATAAGGATTAAAAGGGCTAAAAGCCACTGAATGTGGCCTGAAATAGCTCAGTCTTGAGGAATTGCAAAAAAACCGAGGAAGAATTTCATCTGGGGAGATGGGGAGAATCCTAAGGAAAAGTGAAAACCAGCTGCCAACAGAAGGGGAATAAAATCTCGGTGATGCCTGAGGGGATTTATCCTGGGATGCCGCAGGCTGTGCCACATCCACACGTTTTTTGGGCACTTTCAGGGACGGAGACTCCCTGTGCCAAAGCCCAGCCACCCTTCCAGTGAAGAAATTTTCCCTGACTTCAAGGAAAATGCAGGAATGAGGGGAAAATGACAACGGACGTGATGTGCTAAAGCTGCCTGCGTGCTGGTTTGGGTGCTTTGCTGGATGCTGGGGACAGGGCTGGTTCTTTTTGTGGGTTTGGGGGGATGTTGTGCAGACACCTCCAAGCTCCCCTCATCCCTGGGGACATGGGGACATCCCACCCTGTCCCACCAGCTGCTTTTCCAGCAGGAAAACCAAAAGCTGGAAGGGAAAAAACCGTCTCAGCCCCTGAAGTGAAGGCCCTGCCTTTGTCACCAGCTCTCCCTGCACAAAGCTCACTTTATTCTCTCCTCAGCATTCAGGTCTCTGGCTAAAGAAAACACAGAAAAACCCCACACTCAGAGACATTTTTTTCCTCTGCTTTGTTTATCAGCAAGATTAAGATTCCTGGCTGTGGAAGAAAGGAATATCTCCATTTATTTGTTTCGGGGCATGTGGAGTGCATTTGTTTCCTAGGATGCAAATTCATTGTTCCTGCTCTGAATGAGAGCCCCGGTGCCAAGAGCTGCCGTCGGATTGGGATCTCTTGGCATCATTTTTGCTGTAACTCCCCACACAGAGCAGGGATTTGAGTCCCCCCAATATTCTGCCACTGGAAAAGCTTCCCAGTTGAATTCTTAAACTTTCTTTCAGATGATTTCCCTCTTTCTAAAGTCTCGCCGCGCCGCAGGGTGGGATTTTGGGATGTGGGTCACGCCACCAGCCCTGGGGTGCTGCACCAGCTGCCTGCACCACCAGAAAGGGCGAAATTGGGCGTCCAAATGCGATTGGCTGCGCTTCCTAATTCCATTTTTTATTTCTTTCTCTCCCTCCCGATTGTTTTAATTGGGATTTACACGCACACACACACACATCCCAAATCGCAGCTGCAGCTCCAAGTGCCGCCAGGAAAAGCTGCTGCGCGCAGGGGACAGTGTGAAATTCCAGCCTTTCGCCGTGGGATGAATCCCCCCCTGTTGGAGTCCAGAATGCAGGGAATATTGCTCTGCGTGTTTTTAAGTATAAAAAGCCCCCTGTACATCAGCATTTCTGACCTTTGTCCATGGAGAAATCTATATACTCTCAGGGAAGAATTAAAATTTACNGCCTACCAGAAGACATTAAAATTCCCTCATCAGGGAAGTAATAATTGAGGCACAAAACCTGACACCCCCCGAGCTCCCTGTTTGTCCCCAGGGTGGGCAGGGTGCTGTCCCCAGCCTGGCTCAGGGGCTGCCACCTCCCGTTAGCTGCAGCAGGGGATGGCTCGTTGTGACACGGCTGTGCCTGCCATGCCACGTCACCTTGGGAGATAATGACTTGGAAATTTGTGCTAATAATTGTTTTGACTCTTCCCCTGGAATGAGTGGGTTTGGTTTGGGTTTGGTTTTTGTTTGGGTTTGCTGTTTTGGTTTTTTTTTTTTCCCCTGGCAGAATGTCTTGCACTCGAAGTGATTTTATTAGGGAATCGTTGTTTTTTTTTTACATAGGAAAAATAGCAGTTGTGCCAGCTGGAGGTTGGGAGTTGGGATTGACATCCCTGCAGCCCCTTGGGATGGTGCTCCAGGGAAGATTTCACAGATTCCAGCTCCTTCTATCCAAACCCTGCTGCCCCAGACACCCACACTTTCCTCATGACCAAGATCCTGATGCCATCACTGCTGAACAAAGGATTTGTGTCATAAATATCCATGGGAGGATCCATGTCCAGAGAGGGACAATGGAGCTGGGGAGGGGCTGGAGCACCAGGATCGGCTGAGGGAGCTGGGAAAGGGGCTCGGCCTGGAGAAAAGGAGGATCCAGAAGGGACAATCTCTGCAACAGAACCCTCCTCACACTTCCCCAATTTCTTTTTTCCCTCACATTTTCTCCCACTTTTTTATTTTCCCCTCACAGCAAGGGAGACCCTGAGGAGCCGGAGCGTGTCCAAGGAGGGACAATGGAGCTGGGGAGGGGCTGGAGCACCAGGATCAGCTGAGGGAGCTGGAAAGGGGCTCAGCCTGGAGAAAAGGAGGATCCAGAAGGAAAAGCTCTGCAGCAGAGCCCTCCCCGAACTTCCCTCACTTTTTTCCCCCCTCACGTTTTCTCCCACTTTTTGATTTTCCCCTCACAGCAAGGGAGACCCTGAGGAGCCGGAGCGTGTCCAAGGAGGGACAATGGAGCTGGGGAGGGGCTGGAGCACCAGGATCAGCTGAGGGAGCTGGAAAGGGGCTCAGCCTGGAGAAAAGGAGGATCCAGAAGGAAAAGCTCTGCAGCAGAGCCCTCCCCGAACTTCCCTCACTTTTTTCCCCCCTCACGTTTTCTCCCACTTTTTGATTTTCCCCTCACAGCAAGGGAGACCCTGAGGAGCCGGAGCGTGTCCAAGGAGGGACAATGGAGCTGGGGAGGGGCTGGAGCACCAGGATCAGCTGAGGGAGCTGGAAAGGGGCTCAGCCTGGAGAAAAGGAGGATCCAGAAGGAAAAGCTCTGCAGCAGAGCCCTCCCCGAACTTCCCTCACTTTTTTCCCCCCTCACGTTTTCTCCCACTTTTTGATTTTCCCCTCACAGCAAGGGAGACCCTGAGGGGCTGGAGGAGTCCAGGGAAGGGAACGGAGCTGGGAAGGGGCTGGAGAATTCCTGAGGGAGCTGGGAAAGGGGCTCAGCCTGGAGAAAAGGAGCTCAGGGGGGACCTTGTGGCTCTGCACAACTCCCTGACAGGAGGGGGCAGCCGGGGGGGTCGGGCTCTGCTCCCAGGGAACAGGGACAGGAGGAGAGGGAACGGCCTCAGGCTGGGCCAGGGGAGGGGCAGGGTGGATATTGGGGAAAATTCCTTCAAGGAATTGTTGTCCAGCCCTGGAGCTGCCCAGGGCGGTGCTGGAGTTCCAAATATATTGAGCAAGAAAGCGCTGGTTTTGCAGTCAAATATTTTGATGTGTTTTCTGCAGTTCCCTCAACCTGGGCTGAGCATTTGGGGCTGAGAACCCTCCCTGTGCTCCTGCAGTTCTCCTCCTGGGGGATTTAGGGGATTCTCCAGCCATCCAGACCACCTCACTTGGGCAATCCCCATCCCAAAAATCAGCAAATCTGGGATCGCATCCCAGTTTGGCCAGGCTTTCCCAGCAGGACAGGAAAAGGCCTACAAAAAGGTGCCTCCGTTACAGAACCAGAGGATCCTTTAGGCTGGAAAAGACCTTTAAGGTTTGGGCTTGGGAAAGAAAAAAAAAAAAAAAAAGCAACAAAAAAAACCCCCAGAAAAAAATAGAATTACTTGGAAAAATTACAGCAAAATCAGGCCAGGATGTTAAAAGGTTTGGTTTTCCTCCCTAGGAAACTCCAGCAGGAATTTCTGGCCACACTTTCCCTCACAGAGCATCTAAATATCTGGAAGTGCCCCTTCTGCAGGGGACAACACTCCAGAGCTTCATGGTCATGTTTCCTGGGAAAATCAATCCTCTCCTCCCACAAAAACCCCGGTTTCTGTTAAAGAAATAAATTAATTTAGCAGCATTGACGCCCATTTCAGTTTGACTTGTGAATTTAGTTCTGTACAGACTCTTATATTATAAAATAGGGTGCAAACCCTTAATTAAATAAACTTTAGCTCTTGCTACAGGATTTTATCAGGGAAACCCAAACAATCCCTTCTGACATCATTTAACTTCTCCCTCTTTCTTCCCCTTTTCCTTGTCAAAATATTCATCCCAACTGGCACGTTCTCCCCGAGTATTTAGGTTTTTGCAGACATTTTTACAACCTATTTGCATTTTTGTGGAAAAACTCTCCCATCTGTTTATTTCCCTCTTGCAATCGGTTGGGATGACTGGAATTGGAGAGATCAGGGAAGAGCCGGCGGCACCTGGAAAGAGCCCAGAGTGGCTTTCCCTGGGCTCAGTCCTGGTGCTTTCCCGTCAGAGATATTTTCTTATCTTGGAGGCCCTGTCCTTGAAAATAAATCATCCAAGACATCCCTATTCCACAGGTTTCAGCCGTTAAAATTTGGAAAACTCCTTGCAAATCTCCAAACAAAACCCTCACTGACGAAGGCGCTGTCAGAATCCAAGCTGCACATGCAGCCCAAGGTGAACAGCACATTTTGCAGGAATATTGTGAATATTTTCATATCCTATGGGTTGCTCTGACAAGCAGAGAGACTGTTTTCCCTTTTAAATGAAGTAATAAATGAAGTCGGAGAAGTGGGGCCGCGGGAGGATGGGGTTAGATGGGATATTGGGAAGGAATTCCTGGCTGGGAGGGAGGGGAGGCCCTGGCACAGGGTGCCCAGAGCAGCTGTGGCTGCCCCTGGATCCCTGGAAGTGCCCAAGGCCAGGTTGGATGGGGCTTGGAGCAGCCTGGGATAGTGGAAGGTGTCCCTGCCCATGGTATGGGATGAGCTTTGGGATCCCTTCCCACCCAAACCGGTTTGGGATTCTCTGGTCCAGCATCCCAGTCCGTGCCTGTGACTGGTTCAGGCTCTATGCTCATTACTGGTTCCTTAAAAATAAATTGCTTGAGGTTATTCCCACCTTTTTCTGTAATTTATTTAGTGCCAAGCAGGGGGAATTGAGCCCCCAGAGTGCAGCTGATGTCACTTTAATGCATAAATTCCAGACTATTTAAAATCCACGTGGATGTGGCACTTGGGGACATGGCTTAGTGGTGGCTGTGGAAGTGCTAGGGGAGAAGTTGGACTTGATAATCTTGGAGGTCTTTTCCAGCCTAAACAATTCCCCAATTCTGAATTCCTTCTCTAGGCAGCTCCCTGGGTGAATGAGGCCTCGCTGGAATTGCTGGATGCTGCCAGTGTTTCACAGGCAGCTCTTGGAATTCGCTGTTGGATCATGCTCAGAGCAGGGAAATTCTCCAGTAATTAATGCAATAATAGAAAAAACAAATAGTGTGAGGTTTGTACACGCTGAAGGTGCTGAAAGTGGGGTCCATCCCAGAGTTCCCATTTTTCCCAGCACCAGGTTCCAGCGGGATGGGATGGGCTGGACAAGCAGAGCCCCTGGGGAGCCCAAACTTCCTCCTCCCTGCCCTGAGCCCGCAGGGTGATTGCGAGTCAATAACCTTTTCCTGAAACCACTTTATGCTCAACCTTTATTTTTTTCCTCTGGCATTGTTCCTTTTTCCCCAAGGGAAATGTCCAAGCCCTTATTGCTCGTGGGGAGGTCGCTGGGAACGATGTCATCACTCCATGGGGTCCCAGCCCTGGCTGCAGGTGAGCATAGCACACCTGGGCCAGCACTTTAACATCTGGATCTGCTTCCAGCCCCCTCTTGGGGCAGAGAAAAATTAAAGCACCAAAAAGCCCCTTGCGAGAGCTAATCCAGGGGGAAAAATGTGGTAAAACCAGGTTTTTACAAGGGCATGGAGTGGCAGGACAAGGGGATGGATTCACACTGACAGGGCAGGATTAGATTTGGGATTAGGGAGGAATTTCTGGCTGGGAGGGAGGGGAGGCCCTGACACAGGGTGCCCAGAGAAGCTGCGGCTGCCTCTGGATCCCTGGATGTGTCCAAGGCCAGGTTGGAGCAGCCTGGGATAGTGGCAGGTGTCCCATCCATGGCAGGGGTGGAACAGGATGAGCTTTAAGGTCCATTCCAACCCAAACCAGTCTGGCATTCCATGATCTCTCTCCCCTGTGCTTTGCAGAGCTCCTTGGACAAACACAACCGCTGCAGCATGGTCCAGACCTGCTGCTGGCTGGGGAGAAGATTTTCCAATCACAGAATCTTCAAATCCTTTAGGCTGGAAAGGACCTGTAAGATCACCAGGTCCAGTTGTTAAGATGTTATTTACAGAGCTGTTTCCTTCACCTCAGTCCCTCCACTGCAGAGAAAAGCTGATGTTTATTCATTCAAACATTAAATAGCTCCAGCAGTGCCACAGTATTCTCCCAGTTGTCTTTTCACATTATTATTCCTATATCCATGGGTTCTCCCCTGCCATTTGCTCCCCCTCCAGACAGCAGCATCCACACAATGGGAAGTGCTGTTGGCCCATCCCAACTTAATTTTTTAGGCGTTCACAGGGGCTACAACCACTGGTTTCCACCTCTGTCTCATGGAGAGCCTGGCAGAATTCCCCAGGAACATCTCAGCCCTCACCAACTTGCACCCAGCCCAGTTTAAACATGGAAATTTTGAGTCTCCATGAGATTTTGAGCATCCCCAGTCCAGGGGGTTGTGCTGGAAAAGCCCCCCCATGGCTCAGGAGGCCCCTGGGATCACTCTGGGAAGTGCCAGGCTCTGTCCCTGGTGCCACCCTGAGCTCTGCTCACACCTGTGCCTCAGAGGGGACAGCTCTGCAGCCTGCGTCCCCTCTCCATGGGCTGTCCCATGCCCAGGAAGCTCCTGGGATCTGTGGGAAATGATCCAGCCCTCAGTGGTGCTGTGTCCATAGATCCAGGCTTTGCCTGGGGCCGCACACGGAGCTTCGGTGTTTCCCGCTGCCCACATCCCAACCCTGCCAGGCAGGGGCTCATCCCACATGGATGCAGAGCATGCCCTGCTCTCAGGCTGGAGCACAGGTGATATTTGGTGGGAAAACTTGAGCTTGGAAGCACAAGAGCTGTTGGATTTTCCCCTTTTTCATGGATAGAATCACATAGCTCCAACAGCCGTATCCTGCTGCTCCTGGTTTGGCTCCCACATCTTCTCCTACGTGCTGGAACAACCTGGAAGAGCCTCAAACCCTTCTTCCCTTCCACTTGTGACCATTGGCATGATGACAGCCAGCGGATAATAAAGGGCACAGCCCAAACCCTTGGGAAAGGCAGCGCTGCTCCCACTGGGAATCCTTCAATCCATGGCTTTGTCTCCAGGAGAGCCCGGAGGCCTGGGAGCTGTTTGGAAAAGAGAATCCAAAACTCATCCTAGCAAACCAAATTGGCAGGAAAGGATCCGCGTTTTGGCTTACCCCTCATTTCCCGTGGATGTGGAGAAAGTCCCCACACATCCCATTTACGGCTTCGAGGAAATTTCTCCTGGCCCGATCCGTGCGGGACATATGGAATCCATTTTCCCTCACACCTGGCCACATATATTTGTTATGAAAGGTTCGTGACTCCACGGGCTGTGTGACCTATTCCCAGGATGATTGGAGTTAAATGTGTTTCCTGCTCTCCCAAATTCCATATAAACCGAATAAACCAATCCATAGGTCCCCAGTGTAATATCCTGAGCCTACAAACACAAGCAGGCAATAAGTCAGGGAGGAGGGGAAAATCCTATTGCTGCTTCCCATTAGTGAGCAGCTGCAAGGGGAAGGGAAGGAGGGAAAGAAAAACCCTGGAAATTCAGGGAACAACAGGAATTTTGTCATGCTCAAGCCCTAAAACCAAGTTTCAAGCCCAAGTGGGGAAACTTCTGAACTCGGAGCTGATGCTCCATGTGGGAAAGGAGATGATTTTGGAGCCTTGGGGAATGGGAATGATGTTCCATGCATTAGGGTGTTCAGGCATTGTTTCACTGCATTTGTAATAAATAAAGGAAGCTTCTAAAAAATATGGAGAGGAAGTTTTTCCATGGCCAAGTGGTGACTGGACAAGGGGGAATGGTTTTAAACTGGAAGAGAGATTTAGATTAGGGATTGGGAAGGAATTCCTGGCTGTGAGGGTGGGGAGACCCTGGCACAGGTTCCCAGGGGAGCTGTGGCTGCCCCATCCCTGGAAGGGCCCAAGGCCAGGTTGGAGAAACCTGGGATAGTGGAAGGTGTTGGGGGTGGAACCAGATGAGTTTTAAGGTCCATTCCAACCCAAACCAGTCTGGAATTCCACGATTCCATGATTCTATGACTATCACAGCAGGGCCACAGGCTCAGAGGGTCGGGAAGGGCTGTTGGATGCTCTGGATAATTCCTCCCTCCTCCTGCATCCCTCAGCAGGGCACAGCCACACACTGCATCCCCATGGCCCTGACCTTTCCAGGGAAGCCAAGTCAGCTCCTCTTAGGATCAGCAGCTGGCATTTATGGCCATGGTCTCTACACCCCATAAATGCAGCACCCTGCTTTCCATCCCAACCCACCACCACAATCCCCCTCCTGCTCTGCTCGTCCCGATCCCACAGGACAAAAATCCACCCCAATAAAACAAAACAGTCACTTTAGGGAAGGAGGATGGAACAGGGATCAACCCCACACTTCCAACCCCAGCCCTCCTTTCCCTGGGGAGAAGGAACCGAAGCGAGAGGTTGTGCTGATGCAGCAGCACGAAATACCAAGCGAGTCCCTTCCAAAAGATTTGGATGTCATTATTTCCTGTTGGTAGACAGAAGGAGAGTGGGAAAAACTCCTGTTTTGGGAGCCAAGCGCTGCCGAGGAGAGCGATTAGCAGATGGCGTGGAAATTAGCTCATTATTATTAATTTGCCAGGCCTTTCCCAGTTCCTGAATTGCCCTTTGGAAGTTGCAAAGCAGCGTGTGCATATGGACAAAAGGAGGCTGCTTTTGGCAGAGCAGCTAATTAAGAGCTGTGCCACCCACTCCCTGAATGGCAGCCCTTCCCACCTGCCCCATCCCGGATTTGGGATGAGCGGCGCCGGGATAATGCTCAATAGGGAACCCCCACGCCTGGTGCTTATTAATGTGCTGATGTTTTGTGTGAAGGAGTTAATGCTGCAAGAGGCCTTTTTTTCCTCTGTTTCTAAGGGGTTTTTGTGGAGGTGGTTACACCGACTGTTTAACAGCACTGAATATGTCTATTTATTGGGAAATTAATTTAGGGACAAACATGCTTCAGCATACCAAAACCTCTCCTCTGTCCTCTTTCAAACCGGATTTTTTGCCTAGATTATCACACATCCTTTTATTTCTTTCCAGGACATCACTGCCCTGTGGAGTTGAGAGAAGAATTTGGGCTGGTAGCCCAAAATTAGCTCAAAAAGAAAGGAGCTCAAAGTCTGAATTTACAGTGACTACACAGCCTCGAGTGGAGCTGTGATGGGAATTTTCTCCCAGCTCCTTTGTATAAAAGCTGCTGCAAATAATGATAATAATGATAATAATGATAATAATGAGAACAATGATGGTGATAATAATAATAGTATTAATAATAATAATAAATAATAATCACAGAATAGTTTGGAATGGAAGGAACGTCACAGATCACCCAATCCCAACCCCTTGCCATGGGCAGGGACACCTTCCACTATCCCAGGTTGCTCCAAGCCCCATCATCATCATCACTATCATTTCCCACACTAATATAAAATATTATTATTATGAATTATTCGGTATAAATTATACATTTGTAGATTTTAAAGGGGCATCAAAAGGTTGCCTGGCACCACGCAAAACCATCCCTTTGGATGCCTTTTTCCATCCTTCCCAGGAGCTTTAAGCACTTGGGAATGAAGCCCCGCAGCCCCACTCAGGCCCAATCGCTGCCAATTAAAGCCAGCACGGAGGAGATCCCACACTCGGCTGCTTTCCAGCGGCAGGAAAGCGGGAATTGTCATCCTCATCCAGAGTGGCAGCGCTGCGAGCCAGGGGAGGGCTGCAAGTGACACCGGTGCCGTGTCATCGCCGCGACAGCGCTAATTGCCCGCGTGGCACGGCTCCTAATTGATTTCCTCCTCATTAACGCCACGATGCGCTGCGGGGCTGGATCTGGGGTGAAGCGCTAGGATCTGGAATATGGGGAGATGGGTGAGGGAAAGCTGGGCGTGGAAAGCAGGGGAATGGAGAGGGAAAGTTAATTAGGGAGCTGGTGGTAATGTGGTGTCAGAGCAGAATGTGTTGGGTTCAGTCAGGGGATACCCCTTGAATCAGAGGAGGTTTGGGGTGGAAGGGACCTTAAAGCTCGTCCCATTCCACCCCTGCCATGGGCAGGGACACTTTCCACCATCCCTGGTTGCTCCAACCTGGCCGTGGATGTTTCCAGGGATGGGGCAGCCACAGCTTCTCTGGGAAATCTGTTCCAGGGCCTCCCCGCCCTCCCAGCCAGGAATTCCTTCCCAATATCAAATTGAAATCTCCACTCAGTTTCAAACCATTCCCCCTGTCCTGCCACCGTCTGCCTGTGTAAAAATTCCTTCACCAGCTCCTCCTGCTGCAGAAGCCTGGCAAGGAAACCTGTCAGGTAACCCGGGAAACCTGTGCCAGGGCCTCCCACCCTCACAGCCAGGAATTCTTTCCCAATATCCCATCTAATCCTGCCCTCCCTCAGCGAGATGCCATTCCCCTTATCCTGTCACTCCACCCCTTGTCCAAAGTCCCTCTCCAGCTTTCAATATTTTCCCTATTTTCCCTATTTTCCGCTCTTTTCTCTATTTGTTTGGAATCGGGAGAGTGCATGGAATCCTTAGGAAAAGCCGCCGTGACATTTCCCTGGGCACGAGGGGCCGAGCGGTTCCATGTCATTCTCCAGACGGAAATCCTTGGAGCAGCTACAATGCGCTTTGTAATTAGAGTTAATTAACACTTCTGCAAATTGGTCTTTATTTAAGACCAGCTGCCGAGGCAAAAAAAAAAAAATCTATCAGCCCATAAAATATTAATTAGCACAAGAGTCTCGTCTGCTACCACTGGGCTGTGTGTGGGGATGGGAGCTGGGCAAAGGGAGCTTTGTTTCCTTGGATAAAGAGTTTGGGAGCAGGAACTTGAAATAGATCAATTCAGATTTCCTCACAGAGCCCCCCCACACATGTCCCAGGTATGGGGACAAAGTGTCATCCCCTAAAACACAACCCAGCAGCCTGGAAATACATTTGGAAGGGCAAGGGAGAGGATGTGGGGAGGAATAAAGGTTAAATTTCATTCACACATCAACTGTGGGAGAGCCCAATGGTTTAATCATGGAATCATGGAATGGTTTGGGATGGAAGGGACATTAAAGCTCAGAATTCCACCCCTACTATCCCAGGTTCCTCCAAGCCCCATCCGAGCTGGCCTTGGACACTTCCAGGGATGCGATGATGTGAAAAACTCTTCCAAATTAATCTCCCCTTTTCCTCCAGCACCCCCTTCCTCTGGGATTTTCCCTACTTCCTTCTCTCCATTGTTTTGTCTGTATAAACCCACCCGAGAACTTCATGACAAATACTCTTTCAAACAAGGATTTTGTTCCCAAACTTTCCTGCTCATGGGATTTTGTGCCGAGGCCACAGCAGGGCCGGTTCCTGCGCGGCTCCGCTCCGCTCTGACTGAATTAGGTCAGGGGCTTCTCCAGGCTATAACCATCTTAAAACTATGTGACAGAAACAAATAGGAAATATTTAAAGTTAAGGCTCTGCAAGTACTTTTATTCAACATAAAGATGGGATCACTCGGAGTTTATGTCTGCTTGCTAAAAATTCCTGTAAGGAGCTTGGCGAGGGATAAGAAAATCAGAAAAAATGTCCTTTTTTCTCCCTTTCTGTGAAATCTGGATTGGTGCTCACTCTCAGAAAAACCAGCCTGGAGTTTGCAGGGGAAAAATAAAACCAACTCCAGAAACAAATAGCTGCAGGGAAGGCAAACTGAAATGTAAAAATGTCCCCAATTTCAGTGGAATTTTTCAAACCGGCTTTGCTGTGAATTCCCTTGAAAATGTGTCAGCTCTGCATGGAGGCCATTAACCATTCCTGGTGGATCCAGTGCAGAGTTCCAGCAAGGAAACAATTTCTTTGCAAAAGGAAAAAAAAAAAGTTTCATTCCAGTTTAAAGTCTGGATGTTGCCTGTGTTGTATTTTTATTTCGTTTTCCAGCATAAACTCAGGAAAGGTTTTAGAGGGTCAAAACCAAGCTCAGCTGAAACAGATTCCAGAGCAACACCAAGGGTTGGTGGGGTTTTGTTTTGGGGTTTTTTTATAATTCCTGATAGTTTGACAAAGAATGAGCCATTTTCTTTCATTTTGCCCTCAAAAACTACAATTTAATATTAAATACATTCTAAATATGAAATATGAAATATGAAAGGTGAGATACGAGAGGAGCAGTTGCAGTGGTGTCACCCCACAGGTCAGCCCATGCTGGGTTCTATTTTCCAGCACGAGATGCTCACCCTTGACCTTTGTGTTCCCTGCTCCCTATTTTCCATCCCATTACAAATCAATTTTCCATGGAATATTTGGTTTCAGCAGCTCGCGATGCTGCTCAGTGGAAGACAGGACTGGAGACACCTCCAAGCCCCTGAGAAAAGTTGGATGCACCCATGGTCAATCCAAAATGTTGGAATCACCCACATGAGGGTGACCCTTCATCACCTGAAGGAAGGAAATGAAGCACAAGGAGTTTGGAACATGCATGGATTCATTCCTGCTAAAATTCTAAGGATATCAGGAAAAGGTTCTTCCCCTAGAGCATGGTGGGCACTGAATTCCCTCAGGGAATGGTCACATTCCCAAGGCTGCCAGAGCTCCAGGAGCTCTCAGGGATGCACAGGGTGGGATTGTTGTGGTGTCCTGGGCAGGGCCAGGAGCTGGATCGATGATCCTCGTGTTCCTTTCCCCTGGGAATGTGTGTGGAAGTGGTCAGTGGGAAAACGTGGTGTCTCACGGACTGGGAAACCTCCCGTGATCCGCAGAGGGTGCAGCAGCTGCAACGGGCACGGAGCACTTTCGGGAGCTGATGGAGGAGCCTGATCCCAGCAGGAAAAGCTCCGGGTGCTCCCAGGACACGGCTCCGCCATCCCTCGGCAGAGAGAACTCCCCGGGAGTCCCGCAGGGCTGGTGCTCACCTGGGCAGGTGACAGGATGGGAGGTGACGGCTGTGGGAGCGCCAGGCCCGCCGGGGGGGTCCTGCCAGGTGAGACAGAACGGGAGACGCCGGCACATTCCCGGGAAGGTGTCGGGAGCGGCGGGGACACCGCTCGTGTTTCCGCAAGCCCCAGCACAATATCACAACAGCTCCCACACGGATTAATGTGATGGGAAAAGCGCAGCTCCGTGGCTGCTCCCCGCAGACACAGGGAGAGCACTGGGCAAACTGGGAACTCCAAGATCTGCCTTTTCCAAGGGTGAAATCCAAGCCTGAGCCCCGTGGAGAGAGGAATGCCGTGGATCCCATTCCCCTTTGTGTGTCTGGGGGCTTGACTTTATAATCCCAAGGAAAGAAAGGCTCTCGAAGATTTAAAGAGGCTTTGGCTCAGCCTTTGAATGCCTTTTCATTTTCCCCTATTCATGGATCAAATCGAGCTCCCTGCTCTGAATAATTGCATTTTACCTGCTGAAAACACAGTCTGCAAACCTCCAAGTGCTTTCTTCCTCCTGATGGCACATAAAGCATAAACATGAAGTTTGCTAAAAACAGGGAAAAATAAGACTCTCTTTTTTCTCTTCAATATAATTTCCAAGGGGAAGCATTAACTCGTAAATCACAGGCACAAATTCAGCAAGGATTGAAACGCTACACTCAGCAGCAGGCAAATTACAGCCACACCACTCCATCACCCAGGGCTCCTTCCAAGGGCATTGTTGGGAATATGTTCCTCGTAAGGAGAGTTAAAGGGGAAAAAAGGCAAAAAAAAAGAGCCCAAAAACCATGAGGAAGGAGAGTCCCAGCACCCCCAGCCAAGGCTGGTGAAGGAAGGCAGGGCTGGATTCAGCTCAGCCCATCCTGCCTGGACTCACCACCCTCACAGGGAAGGATTTATCCCAATATCCCATCCATCCCTGCCCTCTGGCACTGGGAAGCCATTCCCTGGGTCCTGTCCCTCCAGCCCTTGTCCCCAGTCCCTCTCCAGCTCTCCTGGAGCCCCTTTAGGCCCTGCAAGGGGCTCTGAGCTCTCCCTGTGTCCTTCCCTTCTCCAGGTGAACATTCCCAGCTCTCCCAGCCTGGCTCCAGAGGGGCTCCAGCCCTTGGAGCAGCTCCGTGGGCTCTTCTGGACTCTCTCCAGCAGCTCCACATCCTTCTTGCACTGGACCTCAGAGCTGGAAGCTCATGATTATACCTGGGATTGTACCTGGGATTTTCCTTCTGGTTGAGCAGTTTGTGACAAGACCACCAAAACCTGGCTTTGAAAGGAAGAAAGATGAAAACACCAAAGTTTAGCACCCCTAAAGCACCACTGGCGCTTCCTGGACACTCAGACGTCATCCCATGGAACAGGGCAGCTCCAGCTCTGCTTTGGCTCAGGAAAAGAGTCTTGGAAATAGGGATTTAACAGCTGTTCTTTGTACTTGCTTCCTCTCCAATTTAATGTTTGCTTTTAGAGCCTCCTCTCCCAGCAGGTGTTTAAAGCTGCCCTTTATGGTGCAGAGCATCTCTAAAATCTGCTTTATGCCCCGACCTCCAAACCTCCTGTTTTCAGATACAGATAATTATGGCCATGAGGGTTTTTCCCCTTTAAATCTTGCTCTGTGACTAATCCAGCAAAGAGGGAGTTTCTCCTCAGCTGCAGAAACCCAGCCCAGATGTGGCTCCAAGAGGCTGAAGGGGAACCTCAAAATAATTTCTGTCTGTTCAACACCCAGCTGTGCCCAACCCCAGCACCCAGAGATGGGGGTGGGCAAAGCTTGGCAGGTTTGGGGAATATTTTTACAGCCCAAAGGTTGGCAAATACCTCAGAGCTGGAGGTGGGAGACACCTGAGGTTTTGCCAAAAAATACTTCAGCAAACTGAGCAAAATGTGTTGCCTGTTCCCCATTTCCCTTTTTTTTTTGCATTTTTTGTGGCATTTTGGGTCTCCAGGGTGGGAGTTCCCCTTCCTGCTGCAGGCTGAGGCTCTGCAATGGGGAAGGAAGATATTTCTGGGTGTTTTTAGCCTCTGTTTGTGTTGCTAGGATGGATGGCATCGCTGGGGTGTGACACAGGGAGCTGGGCATCCCTCACCCAGCCTGGAGCAGGGAAGGGGCTGCTGCCACACAGGGCCCTGCCATAGCCTGGGGGTCACCAACAGCAACAAAAAACCTCATTAGAGCTGTGAAAAATTCCCAGGAACGTGCCCACTGACAACGTTTCCATTCTGGCAGGCAGCAGACATGGGCTGGGTTCATTCTGGGGTGGAAAAGCCTGTCTGCTGTAACCTTTGGGGATTTACAGCACGAGGAGATAGTGGGAATGACGGACAAAGGAGTGAGAACAGAGTAACTGGGGCCACTGGAGAGATGTTCACGGGCACCCCAAGGCCTGGGATCAGACGTGCAGGGCTTGCAATAACTTCAGCTCAGCAGAGCCGTGTCCGTCTCCTGGAAATTCATGAGCTGCCATTCCCACTGCAGCAGCGCTGGGAATCCCAGGGCACATTTATTAGAGCCGAGGAAGAGGCTGCTCATCCCAATTTTACTGCAACAATTGATGAGAACGGGGATTAAACTGGCACCCAACAATAAAAACAACTCCTGAGGCAGCCAGAGCCCAGCAAGGCCGAGCACATCTCGGGGATGGGCCAAAATTGTGTTATCACATTAAACCTTGCCTTAGACAAGGGCTGAATTAGATCAGACTAAACAAAGCAGATCTTGGGAGAATTTCTCCTCCAGGCCTTTCAGCTCTGCCTGATGGTGCTTTAGACCCCAATCCTTTACACTCCTGCATGGGGTGAGACTCTGAATATTTGTCACAAGGATATCATGGAGTAACTGAATGTTTTATGTTGGAAAAGCCCTTTAGGACCGGCAGGAGGAAGCAGCAGCGCTTGTGGGGCAGGCAAGGCTCCTGCACCGGGGTTTGGTGGTCAGCAAACTTCCCCATTCTGCAGGAAACACCAGTTCATGTCCCCCCTCCACCCTCTGAACGCACCCTGGGTATTTTTAAATGATCTTAAAATCTGAACAAGCAGCGGGAATGTGTTGAGCTAGGGAGGGAGCTGGTGGAGAGCAGGCTTAGATAGCTGTAATGTTATTTTTCACCCCTCCTGCTGCTGCTTTTGAGGCAGGGAGGTGAATCCTGGGATGGGATATGAGGGAAAAACCTTCCCAGGCTCCTCATCCTTGCAGAGTTCACGCCACACTCCAGAGCATTAGGTTGTCTGGAGTTCGAGCCTTGCAGAAACTTTTTAATCCTCGTGTGTTCCTAGTGAACAACAGACCTCTGCCAGCAGTAATTGCATGCATTTCCGGAATTTATCTCCGTTGGATTGCCTTTGGCATCTAATCCCATAAAATTGCCTCTTTGCTGAAGGGATGTCGTACGTCTGGAGGCGCTGGAGGGGTTAATGTGATGTGTAACCAGTGGAAGATATATTTAATGATCTCTGAAATTGCTTCTGTGAAGCATCCCCATAACTGCCACAACTCGATTTACTACAGATCCTGCAAATAACAAATGTAATTACTTGGGAATCAACATAATATTGGGTCAGACAGGCTGATATTCCCTCAGTTTGCTGGAAACTTAATATAAATCTGGAGCGAGTGTCTATGTCCAGTCATATTCCCGGGCTGTGCTCCCAGGAACAACATCCAGCATGGATTTCTGGAAAAATGCTTAAAAACCAGAGTGCAGTAATGTTAATTTTTGCCTTTTCAAGGGCTGTAATATTAATTTTTGCCTGATTATTTTGCCCTATTACACCAGGACTTTGCACCTTTGCATCACCAGGTGAAAGCTTTTCACTGTCGGTGCTGGTTTTGCTGTGTTCATCGTGTTCAGCAGCACAGCCGGAGGCTGTTCCGTGTTTCCCAGTCCTTGACATTCCTTGCTGTGCCTCCTGAAGGACGAGCAGATGAGGGAGATAAAAACCACGGTGTGATGGGAATGCTGAGTCCACAGCATCCCCAGTGCTCCCTGCAAAGGTGCTGTGGAATTCCAGCAAGGTTTGGGTCAGCAGTGCTCAGCGAGGCCACAGATGGGTGGGAAAACCTGGATTTGGGGGGGGTTTCTCCTTCCCATTTCCCTTGGTGATCCAAGATTTGAATTCCTTCCCAACTCCAAGGCTGGAGGTGCTGGAGGGTTTAACCAGAACTGGTCACCTCCTGCGTGTCCGTGGTGGTGGCAGCCGGACCCTGGAGGGGAAGATCCTCTGGCCACTGGGAAGCTGGGTCTGGCAGGCAGAGGGATAATTGTTGAATAGTGTCTGACTCCCAGATCTTCCTGGGAAGATTCACCTTGCCAGGAGGCAGAGGATTTCTGCCAGCCAGGTGTTCCTAGGTCACACATTGTCCTCTCTTTGGAGGCTGTGCAGGAAAAACTCTCTTTGGACATCCAGGAGGAGACAAGAGCTCCATTCCCTGAGTGCTGAGCTGCTCCAGAGGGAATCATGGAATCATTAAGGCTGGAAAAGCCATCGAGTCCAACCATTCCAAGGTCACCACCGTGTCCCTGGCTGCCACATCCACACACTTGATGAACACTTCCAGGGATGGTGATTCCACAGCCTGACCACCCTTTCAGCGGCCAACCGACCAGGATTCCCTGTGAGATTTGAGCTTTTCTGAGCACAGAGACACAGCAGTGATGATGAGCTCTCCTTCCCAAGCTCTGGGTGTTGGCTGGGGGGTTTGGATACAATCCCTCCACCTGGAGAGATGCCTCACCCCACAGATGACACCGTGGTCCCCCTGCTGCTAGCATCACCCCCGCCGATCCCCTAAAGACCCTCCCCTCCCAGCAAACACCAGCACAGCTGATGCCTCCCATTTTTCAGGAACAAAGGTTTTATGCCTGAGTGATAAAACTCCCAAAATCTCGGCCCAGGGCCCGGAGCCGCGCCGTGACAAGCGAGATAAAGCAGACAAAGGCACGGGGAGGCTCTCGTGTTGCAGTGCTAATAAATAAGCTCTCCACAGTCTCTCCAGAGGAGAAACATTCCAGTTGGTTCAATAAAACAGGCTATAACAAGAGATTTATATGGAATATATTGGATTTATTCATCGAGGATTGCGGGGACATTTTTTTCCTGCTCCAGGTCCTTCCCCGGCAGCAGCTGCTTATCACTGGTGCCTTTGTGTAGGGGACAGGGGCTGGGGGGCTCAGATCCTGCTCACAGAGTATTGATTGCAGGCACATCACAGATGTGTGTGGCTTTTCTGCCTCCAGCAGCTCCAAAATCCCCAAGCCAGGTTGTCTTCATGGGAAAAAAAAAAAAAAAGAAAGAATGGCAAACCAGCAATTTTTGGCAGTTCTCCCACCCTCACCACCATTTCCTACACCAAAATATTCCTTCAGTAGGCAAACAGACAGGTTTAAATGGCTCAGAGTATGATTTAGGGTAAAAATGGCTTAAAACATAATTTTAGGGCTTTGCTATAAGGTGAATTTGGGCTTTCTGGGGTTTGTTTTGTCACAGAGTCCATGAGCAGCCCTTACACAAAGGCTGAAACACACATATAGGTAAGGCCATGGAGGTGTGTAATGTATACACCCAGCAGACCCAAATAATGAGCCAAATTAGCCTAAATTCATTAAGTTCTCATTATAGACCTGGTAATTTAATTACTTTCTTCTCTTCTCTAACTGTTGAGCAAATGCTTTGCAAGTACTGCAGTCTTTGCAGCCCCAAATTCCTCTTTGTGAGAGAACTTTCCAATTATTATCATTATTATCTCGAAAGAATCTGACCAGAACCCCAAACCCACACTCAGTGACTGCCTCACTGCCCGTATCAAAGCCTGGATAAGGTTAATCCACTCCATCCCAAGGTTTTTCCCACAATAATCCTGTAACCAGATGTCACACACGGAGTTATCGGGGAAACCCGGCTTTGCTTGGGCGCTGCTCCTCTTTATCATCAGATTACACCCAGCGAAATCCTGACAGATTTGAGGCAACCAGAAGCTCATAAAGGAAAAGGGTCAGGAGGGCAAAGGGACGAGGTTTGGATGTCAAGCAAGGACTCGGGGAAGGAGACGCAGCCCTGGATTGCTCGGCAGAAATCGGAGGATGCGGCGGCATCGTAATGTAAAATGCATTAAGCTGTCAAAATGAAGATCCTGTCTTCAATCACGCCGAGTCCCCCAGGCCCCCATGTTAAATATTACATCAAGACATTTCCTGTCTGGCATTTAGGAAAAAACAAAAAAAAGGAAAAAGCAAAAAGGAGAAAGGAGGAAGGAGAAGAAAGGTGCGTTCGGCCTTGCAGCGCAGGGGCGGCCCTGGTGTGAGCGTCACCTCTACGGTGACACAGGGACTTGTTCTGTGGAACATTTTGCTCCTTTTCCCCCATAGATGCAGTTGGTCAGTGAGAAGAGATCCCAGGGAAAGCTGCCGTTCTGTTCTGAGTGGGTTTTGGCTTTTCTGAGGCCTGCGGGCAGCCCTGGTTTCACCTCTGTCGCCAAGGCCTCTCCCCTTAACCCAGCCCATTGTGGAACGTCCTTGTCCTTCCTTCCTCCCAGCCTGGTACCTGGGGACGCTCAGAGAACTTCATCCAAGTTAATTTCTAAAGTGGATTAGTTAAACTTCATTAAAGCCCGGTGTAGACAGCCTTTTTCAGAATTAAGGTGGCCTTAATTTAATTTCCTCAGGAGCTTAATTTACTTCTCACAGCTCCTGGTGCAGCTCGCGGGGACAGCCCCAGGCAGCCTCGGTGATGGTCAGCATTGTCAGGACATTTGGGGACAGCCACTCTGCTCTTCCCTATATCCCCACTGCCATCCCATTCCAAAAAGGGGAGCAGGAATGACAGAATTCATCCCAAAAAGGGGAGCAGGAATGACAGAATTCCTCACCTGAGCCCGGCTGATGAGAGGAGGAACCACAAACCCCATTTTTGACCACGAAAGGCTCCATGAATCACTGAACCGCTGCTTCTTAAAAACTTTACAGCTTCCCTCATAAAAAATGCCAATAAATCCTGCCCTGGAAGCAATTTCAAAGCATGGATTCCTGCCTTTCCTCTTCTGCTTTGATGGTTGCCTGTAAATTCTCATAGTATCATGTCCAGCCTGGAGGAGAGAGCCCTGAATTTCAGCTCCAGTGTTTCCAACTCGAATGCCTGTATGGAATTCTAGAATCCCAGAATGTTTTGGGATGGAAGGTACCTCACAGCCCATCTTGTTCCACCCCCTGCCATGGGCAGGGACACCTTGCACTATCCCAGGTTGCTCCAAGCCCCAACATTCCCAAGGATGGGGCAGCCACAGCTTCTCTGGGCCACAAATGTCCTTTTTAGAAAGCAGTAAAATGTGTCACAC